>JAKGGE010002646.1:0-51996 GCA_023748175.1 Hoolock leuconedys
TGCTGGCATGACTGGCATTTCAATCCCACTCTATAAAAAAAAGGCATCAGTAATGTCTTTTCGAGCACACCACTTTTCATGTCCGTAAGCGTTTATATTATGATTTTAATTTTTGCCTTAAATTGAGATTCTGAATTCGGTGATTTGGTATTTATTTAACTATTCCATACTATTGCTACTATGAAATTGAGAGTATCTCTTATTGTTTAATATGATGGGACTCCAAAAGACAAGAACTAGAAATCGCAGAATACAACTACAGTCATGCCATAACAACATTTGATGACGATGACGGACCACGCTTTATGGTGGTCCCATGGATTCTCAATAGCTATACCACACAGCCTAAGGTGGTAGTAAGCATTATCATCTGATACATTGGCAAGGTACACTCTATGATGTACAAATGATGAAATTGCCAGACAAGGCAATTCTTATCCCCGTTGTTAAGCGTGCATGACTGTATTTATCTGATATTTTTTTAAGTGATCACGAACATTATAAAACACATACAATAATATGAATTTATGAAGATCTCAAAACTACACTTCATAAAAATTTATGAAATCTTTACACAAACCTGTGAGATAAAATAAATCTAAGTTTGAGAGGTGGAGCTGATGGAGGTGAAACTATGGAAGACCAATGCTTGATTGGGACCTAAAACTCAGAATGACCTCAGTAATGTCAAATGTAAAAGTAGTTGTTAAAATGTACATTAACCAAACTGAACCTGAGTTACAAAGTGGATTTGAATAAATTTCAGGTGCAATTATAAAACAAAATTTGGAGGCTTTCCAGATACAACTTTAATGGAAACTTGTCTTGCCTCTCTAAAACTGATAAAATCATTTCAAAATCTGGGGAGAGCAAAATATTTATAAAGAGAATGTTGATGGCACCATGCAGGAGGGCTTTCTTACCACTAGGTTCAATAGGATACTCAAGGATTATTAGCTGGTGGGTACCAATGTGTAGGGCCTCATAGGGGTGTATAGATGCTCCAGCTTGGGAGGGCCCTGGAGGAACTGGCCCAGCAGTTGGTGAGGGAGTTTCCGTTGGCATGACAGCGGTCTGTATTCTGATCAAAGGCATTATGGTAGAACCAGCTTCTGCGTGGGAGTGCATGGGGCAGCTGGTGGGAGGGCGGCAGGCCAGTGGTAATGATCACTTGGGAGCAACCTAGACTAATTGCTGCAAGAGAAAGGCAAGGGCTGCTACCTGACAACGAAGAACTGGGAAGTGTGAGACAGCAGTATAAAATATGGGAAATGAGGAGGAATTGGGAAAAAGAGGAAAAGCAGGAAGAAAGAAAAATAAAGGAAATCATTAGGTAATGGCTGATCACACCACAAAAATGCCAAAGCACACCAATCAAATGCAAACAACCTTCCCTTTCCCAATGTGAAGTTAAGAATATGCAAAAATTAAAAAACCATTGTAAAAAATGGAATGACACCATTAAATGGTTATATTTAGTTCAGCCACAATTTGATATATATCTGTTTTTTAAAAGATTTCATAAGACTAAAGGTACATGCAAGAAGCACAATGAAACCTTGCATTAACAGATGTTTAAAAATAATTTGTAATACAGAAACTCAGTTTGGTATATTTCTAAAAAGAATTAACTTTGGTTTTAAGTAAAAGAAAGAATAAGGCATGCATTTAGTCAAGTAACCACTAGGTATATATGTACATTTCCTGCCTCTTTAGGGGCTTAACGTCATAGAAAATCTTTAAAAAGCCCTACTTCACAAATTCCTATTAATGATATACTCACATTTTCATAGGTAAATTAATGTCAACAATTTGTAAAGTAACTACTTCTAAACTAGCTAGATTGCCTACATCTTGTAAATCTGGCTAGAACTTTAAAATTCTATGTGTTTTAAATAATCAGTAATTTAAGCATAGTATGTTCTGCTAAATGACATGTATGAATCTTAAGTTGTTTCAGAATATAAATTTCACAATATTTCATTTAAGCTTATAAAAAAAAGCTATCCTCTTATGGCTTATAAAAACATGCACAGATACATATAAAAACAAAAACTGGGTGGAAAAGAGTTCTCACCCACTGATCTCTGTGAAAGACTCACATATGAAATCAACAGGAGAAAATACAGGAGGAAAACATGCAAACAAAGTGAAAGGACAGGAGAACTCAACAGAGGTCATTTCGTTCAGATACACTCCAGATTCACTTTTCCAACAAGCTTTCAATATGTTGTATTTTGCATAAATTGTAAAGGTAAGCTGGAAGCCTTACATCTGTAGTTAACCAAACAGAAAATTTCTAGCGCTTGAATTGGGGAATTGAGATTTAGTTAAAATAATGTAAGTTTATCAACCCTAAAACTTCCATATGCTGACATAAAATAAAATCAAGAGTGTGTCCTCAATTCTTGAAAGCATTAAAAGAAATAGGACTGTCAGTCCCATATCAAGTGACAGAAATTACTTTAACTGTTCACTTGATATGAACTATGTGTGTTGTGTTGCAAAAAGGAAAAAGTCTGTAGACAAAACAACACAGATAGCAGTAACCCTGGGCCTCAGAGCTCATTCTTGCGTATGTTGGCATCTGTAGGTGCCATTCAAGTCCTTAAGCTCTCAGCTGCATCTTCTTCAGGCTGTCTTCTCCTTCTGCCTATACATGGGAAAACACAGGATAGAAAGCGAGGCTTTGAGACTATCCCACAAATATAATAGCTATATCTACATGACCTTAAAATCATGACTACAGTCACCTGTTTTAATAAGGGGAAGCAGTGAGATTGCTAACATAATGAACCTGCTTTCTCTGTTTTCTCAGTGAAGGCATGTTGATATACGGCATTCTATTTGTAAATTTTTATCGGATTACACCCGATTTATTATTAAAGTTCTTCCCAAAAAGCTTTACTTTTTAAATGAAATGAATGAAAATGCAGGGTAAAGACTAAACATATTCTCTTCAACTCTATCATTTAAAATTATTTTAATTAATTTTTGTTTTTAGATACAAGGGGTCTTGCTCTGTTACCCAAGGCTGGTGCTGTGGCATGATCCGCTCACAGCCACCTCTCAATTCTAGGTTGACCATCCTCCTACCTCAGCCTCCCAAGTATGGGACTAGAGGCATGCACCACCATGCCTGGCTAATTTTTTATTTTTGTAGAGACAAGGTCTGCGTTTGTAGCCAGGCTGGTCTCAAACTCCTGGCTTCAGAGTGATCCACCCACCTCAGCCTCCCAAAGTGCTAAGATTACAGAGGTATGAGCCACTGCACACAGCCAGCAACTATCATTTTGCTGAATGTTAAAAGAAACTCAAATGTGTTGGTTAAAACACACACACCTGAAAAATACGCGTCGCGCGTGCACACAAAGAATTTTAGACGAATTTGATTGTAGAATTTAGGTAAAGGAAATTTTATGCTTAATTCTTTAAAAGGAAAACTCAGTGAAATAATAACTTCTAAAACCATATATTCTGCTCTCTTACACCACCATCCCTGTCTCCTTTGAATCTAATTAGCAAAGTGCTATCAATGCTGAAATCCTCTTTAGGGTTACCATATGATTTTATTGTCCAAAGCAGAAAACATTTAAAAAGCAAAGAGCCAATAATAACCATGCTAAGCGTAAATCAGGATAGTCTCTCTAATCATCAAAATGTTTGGCCACTCTTTTACCCAGCAGATTAGTCCCTCTTTTCCATTCCACTGTTCCAGTCGTTTTTGGCATAGCACCCAAACTACTAAAACATGTTGCTAATGGTGTCTGTTCTCTAATCAATCTCTACACAAAGGCCAGATTAATTGCTAAATCACAATTTTCATCATGTTTCTCCAACATTCTGTCTCAAAACACTTTTCATGGTTTCTTACTATCTAAAAATATAAAAAACTTTTAGTTGCCTATAATCTGGTCCCAAATATCCTCTCAGAAGTTATTAATCTACCACTTTACACAGATATGTAAGTAACATCCTCAAAATAGGATTGCTCTCCACCATTCATCTCTGTGCATATTTCCACTTCTCCTCCATCCTAAGTGCTCCCCTAACACTGCTCTGCCCTCCCTCTTTCCAAATCCTACCTATCCTCATCCCCCACAAACTTCAGCCCTACGTGCTACCTTCCTTCTCCAAGGGGCCATCCCTAGATTACAGTAGATCCTCACTTAATGTGGTCAATGCGTTCTTCAAAACTAACTAGAGGTGGAAATGATGGACAACAGGTCCTCAAATAATGCCATTGCTTTCAACATTGGTTTCATTATAACATTGATGAAAAAGAGGCTGCAAATATGCTCCATTTTGTTTAGTTGTCTCTAAGAACCATGCTCGACAAGTTAATTGCTTCTACTTCAAATTACAGTCTGTTGAGTATCACCCTCCCAAAGTGGCTCCATGAATGGGGCTTATTTCTTTGTTACCACTGCCTAACCCATGTTCCTACAATACATGTAAAGTTATTTGCTAGAAGTTATAAGTGACTGGTATGAGGATCTTTAACTTTATTTCCAAATCCCAAATGTCTAAGTCCAACATAAGCTTTAGCCACAGTCAAAGCAAGAAAAACGGTAGATGAGGGTCATCTATCAAAGTCTGTGTAGAGATGAGACTAGAGTTACCCCAGCACATGTATCATCAAATCCCAGTAACTTTACATGACTTTGTGATATTTACAATAAAAGTAACACAATGAAATAATTTTCTGATATGGTTTTGTTTCTCTCTGATTCATAAAGAGGAAGGGCGACCAGGACACAGACTTCTCAGTACTCCTTTCTATCCTTAGCTGTAATGACACACAAAATTCTGTTTTGGCATTACAATTGGTGAATGTTATACTATAATATATAGTAAACAAGAACTGTTCAGTGAGCTTTAGTAAATCACAAAATTAAAAATATGAGTGAAACATAAAGAACTAATGTTGCTGATGTGCTACTACCAACTTTAGAAACCTACTTTGCAGCCAGATTACAGGAATTAGATACTTGCATGCCTGTGGAATTTGACTCCTATCAACTTGTACAAAGATATACAAAAGTTAAGTATGATCTTTGAAAGATACAGAAATTATTTGTTAAAAAGCGAAATAAGTAAGCTACTATTGGAAGGAAAGAATCAAATCCATTATAATAAAACTTCTTAAACTTATTTGCTAAAACTAGTCAGCTGAAAATGAATACTTACCAAAAAGTTTCAAATTTAAATTTATATATAAAAATGGAATACAAAAGATATTATAAATTATACTTTCGACATAAAAAGAAAAGAGCAGTAGGTTTACACCAGTCACATCTATGAGAAAGAAAGTGGGTACAAGTTTGAAAATATCAGCAAATAAAGAGGACAAATTACACTGAAAGAGGAAATAAGATGAAAGAAGAGTTTCTTACAGAAGGGACAGGTGCTTGAAAACATGTGTTGGCACTGAACTGCTCCTTTGGATAACAAAATAATAACTATTCATTATTTGTGGCAATGGAGTGTCAAACAAGGGGAGAAACACAGAGGGGAGAAAAGATGGAAGCAATGCATGTGATCCACCACTGTGTGTGCACTTGTGTAATTTACAGGAGTTGGGACAATGAAAACAGGAGAGATCACCCCAAGAGAATAAAAATAAGGCGGCATAGGAGATCCTGGTGTAGTCTACCATATATGGTGTTGCTGGAGGTGATGGTATGTTACAGATCACCACCCTGACTGGCAAGGAATTTTACTAATGCCTCCCAGAAATGCAAGGATTTAGTTGGCAGGCTGGGTGATTCTAGGTGGTCTCAGTCAGGATGGGCTGCACCCTCGCCAGCTGACCACTCCCAGCTCTGTATTCATAGAGCATGATCTTGTGTGTCTTAAGAGACAACCCAGGGGGTTCGCTGGCCGAGACGCGGTGGCTCACGCCTGTAATCCCAGCACTTTGGGAGGCTCAGGTGGGCAGATCATGTGAGATTAGGAGTTCGAGAGACCAGCCTGGCCAACATGGGTGAAACCCTGTCTCCTACTAAAAAGCCTACAAAATTAGCTGGGGCGTGGTGGCGAGGGTGCTTGTAGTCCCAGCTACTTGGGAGGCTGAGGAGGAGAATGCAGCTTGAACCTTGAACCTGGAGGTGGAGGTTGCAGTGAGCCAGATCAGCGCCATTGCCTCCAGCCTAGGCAACAGAAGCGAGACTCTATATCCAAAAAAAAAAAAAAAAAGAAAGAGACAACAGGGTTAATTATAAATTACTTTCACATGAAGTGGTTATTTCAATGTTACTATGCGTGGTTTTGACAATGAGATTTGGTAGTATGTACCTGCCTAAACACTGTTGAAATATGTCACCTCTTTTCAAATATAAGTTCAGATGGAAAACTAAGTTTATTCTACAGTCTAGGGTTCTAGAAGTCTATGAGCCAGTCTTCAGACCAGTTTTCTGACCTCTTTTTTCTCAAAAAATTATAACTGATCAAACAGGGCATCCTGAAGTTGTACATGTCAACTCCAGATATGGTTCACAAAGGTACCCTGCAGAACCTTGATGGGAATGAGCAACCCTACAGAGACAGAACACTAACTTTTTACATTTGTAAAATGGGTCATTAAAAATCATATTTTGTAATACTGAACTCAAGTGATTATCCATAATCTCATAGCTTCTGATTTCTAAATTATTTTCCTATATTCAAGAATCATTGAAAAAATGGAAACAAGAATTGCATGCAGTGGACTCCCAAGATGTAGTGCAATATCCAATCGATTTTTTTTTTTTTTAAGTTTTTGTGGGCACACAGTAGGTGTGTGTATATATAAAAATTTTATGTGATATTTTGATACAGGCATACAATGCATATTAATCCCGCATCAGGGGTAAATGGAATTTTCAACTCAAGCATTTATCCCTTCTTTGTATTATAAACAATCAGTATACTTATTCTCAAATGTCGATAAATTATTGTAGACTGTAGTCACCCTTTGTCCGAACACTAGATCTTCTTCATCTAACTATATTATTGTACCCATCAACCATTCCCATGGCGCCTCCCAATCCTCTTCCCAGCCTCTGGAACCATCCTCCACACTCTATCTCCATGAGTTCAATTGTCTTAATTTTTTTTAGCTCCCACAAAAGTGAGAACAATTCTTTCTGTGCCTGACTTATTTCCGCTTAACATGACCTCCAGTTTCATCCATGTTGTTGCAAATGACTTGGGATCTTATTCTTTTATGGCTAAATGGTACTCCATTGAAGACACAGTACATTTTCCACAAACCCAAGAGGGTCTCCTTGTGCCTCAAGCCCTAACCATCTATATCTAACTTGCCTAGACTAGATTTTCCAGATAATGAGAGAGCATATATAATCTTTTGTGCTCAATTCTTTCCCTCAGTATGACAGCTGTCGAGACTCATCCATATTGCTGCATGTAGCTGTGGTTCATCTGTTTTTAATGGCTGAGTGGTATGTTATTTATCTATTCTTCTGCTACAGACATTTGCAGATGTCTCTACTTTTGGATATGTGAACAGAGCCAGAAAATTCTCATATAAGGCTTCCTTGCAAATATAAGTTTTCATTTATCTTGGATAAATACCTATGAGATGGGGCCTTGGGTCATGGGGCAGATGAATATTTCCCTTGTATTTGCTTGTATGGAAAATATTATGGAAAGAGATTATTAAAACACAAAGAATGTCTTTACTTTTGAAATGTAAGCTCAAAATGGGAATACACTCCTGCTAATAGCTAAAACCTGTGAGAACATCCAGGGGAAGTTACTTGAGAATTTCAGTTTTCAGATTTACAGAAAGATACCACAGATTCTTTTAACACCCGACGGGGTCTGGGGGATACTCCTATAATCCAATCTGTAGCAACAAACGAAAATACTCACTAAGTGGGATGAAGCAACTATAAACACAGGTTCTGAACTTCTGGAGGCTTGCCATTGGGATGGCGAATTATGGGTATGTATGAGGTATACATATTTTAATTTACTTCACATAATAAGATATAGATATATCTCAACTATACCTTTGTTGTTTTGTTTTTTGAGATGGAATTTTGCTTTTGTTGCCCAGGCTGGAGTCTAGCGGTGTCTCAACTCACTGCATCGCACGCCTCCCTGGGTTCGTGATTCTCTACCTCAGCCCCAAGTAACTGGGATTACAAGGCATATGTCCTTGGCTAATTTTTGTGTTTAGGTAGAGGGCCAGGGGTTTCCCACCATGTTGGTCAGGCTGCTCGAACTCCTGATCTCAGGTGATCCTACCCACCTTGGCCTCCCAAAGAGCTGGGACTACAGGCATGACCACGCCTGGCCATCATCAACTATGTTTAATAGCCATGTTAAAGGATACAAACAGGTCACGTTAATGTAATTTATACATTGTTCAACTTTTCTAGATTTAGACACTGGGTCTTCATTATCAATCATTTATGCTTCCCTGCTCGTCTGTGGGTATTGGCAGTTACATTATCCTATGAGGCTCCATGGATAGGCAGCTTATCGAATACAAAGTTCACATTGCAAACCTGGCTTCCAACCCAGAATATACCTGATTCAAAGTCCTCATGTTTTTGGCACCATTACATTATACCTTCTCAGTCTTATGATGCCTTTAAGTGGAGGTATCTTTGAATTCTCAGACCTCATGTTAGAAAGTAAGAAAATCATGTTTATTTAATTATTTTAGATCTATATACTTTTAAAAAACTTCGGCAAAGTAATCACCAAAAGAGCTGAAACAAATTATTGCATTTTCAAATCATTAAAACTATGTCAACTAAAAGTAATTCCGAACCACCTATCACAAAGGCCCAAATTCTCCAGCACATTCCAGGACGTTGAACGGTTTATATGAACAATCTTGCTTGCAAATGTTTTGCATTGGGTGAATAATCTGTCACAATCCCCCCTGGGTAAGATCTAGATGCTTTCCTACTCTCAAGTTAGGCTCCTATTAGAGAAGCATCCTACGTGTTCCTCAATAACATAGATCATCATCTTCTCCCCAGAGTGCCAGACTTTTTTTTTTTTTTTTTTTTTTGAGATGGGTTTCGCTCTGTCGCTAGGCCTTCAGTGCGCACAGCTGGCGTCTTGGCTCCCTGCAACCTCAACTCTCCCTAGTTGGTGATTCTCCTGAGTGCCAGGCACTGCAAGCACTCTCAGGCATAATAGTCGTTGCTTTTATAAATTCACGCTGCTACTTATTTTTTTGGGGTGATCAATCATATATAGCCATGTTACTTTATCCAGTTTTTTCCTTTTTTGATTTTTAAAGAAATTTCTCCTTGAATTGGCATCCATGCGTGAACCAATAACCAATAAACCCACGTTCCTTGTAGCAGCCCCCAAAGCCCCGCAAAAATGAATGTACTCAACATATTTAAAATAATTAGTTTTCTATAAGTTTGAAATAATTGGGTAAACTTTCCAAACAAAAATACATGACTAATTTACTTGGAGAGTCGCTCACATCAGAGAAAGAAAAATGAAAATTGTCCCACAACATAAGAATTCTGATGCCAATTACCACCTTGATCTCCGACGGCTTTTGGCAGAACAGAAGATGACAAACAATTTGATTGACTTAAACAAAATTGGACATGAGAGAGTGACAAAAGGTTACAATGCCAAAAACTCACTCTACTATTTTATTGGATGGACTGGGTAGAGCATGGCTGAAGTTACTGAATGGGTCACTTGAGCTGTATGGTCCAGGGGCAACAGAGGATGAACCAGACTGGGGTGAGGTGCAGTAACAGAGATGATTATGTTAACCTGACAGGACCTGATGATCAGTTGGACATACAGAGGAGGTAGGGGAAAGGAGAAAGTAAACAATGTTGTTTTAGGTTCTTGTTTAGCAATAAAGTAGATGGTAGAAACATACTTAATGAGATGAAATTGAGGGAATATGGAATCCATTTCTCTAGAAGTTTACATCTGAAATACTTATCTTAAACACCCTAATTGGAGATGTCAAGATAGATAGCTGAATATTCATCTGGTTGATCAACTTATTCCAGCCCATCCTATATACATGGTGAAAAATAAAACTTTCATATTTCTGAATTTTTCTCCAAGATGATGTGGCAGTTAACTAGAGTTCCAAACTGACCTGCCATATTCTTTCCAATGCTTAATGTAGGGCTCTACAACTACTAATTCTTTGCCAGCTGGTTTCTGTGAGGGTTCTCAGAACTGAGGGCATAGTGTGGGTGTTGGCGGCCGACCCTGAAGAGCTGGATGAGGGGAAGAAATGTTCTCCCTTTATTAGCTCCTTTGTATGCACTTGCCAGGCCCTCTCCTAGCTCCATGCTTCTTTCCCAGCACCTCTAGAACCAGTCTCATTGTGCAGCCCCTTCCCCTCCCACGCACACCAAAGCAGCCAGCCAGGGTTCTCTCCTCCTGAGCTCCCTGAGGTTCTTAGATTAGCTGAGAGACACCAAGCCAGGGGTCTTGGTTCCATCATTACCTGAGCTTTCTTCTCTTATTCCAGCCCTGGGGTAAAAGTGCTTTTCACAGTCTCTAAATCTGTATTACAGCCTCTCTTTCTCCTTTTTCAGTTCTCAATATCTGTGTATACAGTAATGCTTTCCACAGATAAAGAAGCAAAGGTAAAAGGGAAAGTGTCAGACACCCAACAGAAAAGCTTAAAACACCCGAACACACACAAATAACAGTGCTCCTCCTCCATTAAAACTATATAAAACTAACAAAGATTTGTACCTTGGGACAGTATGTTCTGCCTTTCTTCAACAAGGTATAAACAGATCCATTGAAAGAAGTAATAATCTCAGAAAAACAAAGCCAACTCTCAATAATAAGTACTTTTCTTCTAATACTAAATACAGTATATGGTACAATTTGATTTTATTAATAGTAACAGTAATCTTAATAGGCATGATAAACTTTGAAAGATTTGTGTGATTCACAAACTCCGGCTACATACTAGCATTAGTGAACCCGTCATTTTACAGATTTAAAAACACCTCAAAGTTGATTGTTATTTTTGAATTATCAGATGATGATATGGTTGGCAGCCTGGAAGGTGGGACATACAAATACCAATTGGGAGTTTAATAGAGCCTTGTTCTACAAAGAAGATAAAAATAGGAACCTAGGCTGGGCATGGTGGCTCATGCCTTTAATCCCAGGAATTTGGGAGGCCGGGTGGGTGGATCCCTTGAGGTCAGGAGTTGAGGCTTGCCTAACATGGTGAAACCTATCTACTAAAATACAAAATTAGCTGAGGCAGTGGTGCATTCCCTGTAACCTAGCTACTTGGGAGGCTGAGGCAGGAGAATGCAGCTTGAACCCAGGAGGTAGTAGGTTGCAATGAGCCGAGGATTGTGCCATTGCACTCCAGCCTAGGCAACAAAATTGAAACTCAAACAAAAAGGAAAAAAAAGAACCTGAAAATTATGACTATCTAGAATCTCTTAGTTTTGAGAGGTGGGATAGAGAGAGGCAAACTAAAAGTATACCCACTGTGGTAGGGAATTGGTGGTGAGGGAGCTTAGAGGTGGGGCAGAACCTAAAGATGTTGTAATGATTGCCTGACAAAAGTTCTGAAAGAAAATTGAAAATATATTAAACTCATTCCTTATTCAGAATGAGCATTGTTAGAAATAGAAAGGTAAAGGAAGTTAAATGATGTTAATAACTGGGATTATGATGGGAGTTTGCACAGACTCGCGGTGAAAAGGAATATTACAGGGGAATGTCACAACAGCTTTAAGAATCTTATGGTAACTAGATTTCCTTCTCTAGAAAACATACATGATGCATGGTGAAACCTTTCAACAATATGAGCTTAGACAGAATACCAGGTCCACTTTTATACAGACATTTTTCTGCCTCTGCCAGCCCTGAAACAGCGAGCCAACCTCCTCCTCCTCAACACTCAGTATGAGATGACTGGGATAAAAGAACTTTAAGAGGCCAGGCTGCGGTGACTCATACCTGTAATCCCAGCACTTTAGGGCTGAGGTGGATGAATCATGAGGTCAGGTCGAGACCATCTGGCTAACACAGTGGAAACCAGTTCTAGTAAAAAAAAAATACAAAATTAGCCGGACATGGTGGTGGGGCACCTGTAGTCCCAGCTTTTTCGGAGGCGGGAGCAGGAGAATGCGTGAACCAGGGGTGAGGCTTGCAGTGAGGCGAGAAATCTTGTCACACACACTCCAGCCCTGGGCAACAGAGTGAGTCTGTCAAAAACAGTGAGCGAACTTATGATGATCCACTTCTGCTTCAACAGCAAATATATTTTATCTTCCTTCACGATTTTTCTTAATAACATTTTCTTTTCTGTAGCTTATTTTATTGTAAGAGCGAGGTATATAATATGTAATATACAAAATATGTGTTGATCCAACTATTACCAGTAATACTTCCTGCCAATAGCAGGGTAATAATTAGAACAACGTTTTGGGGAGTCAAAATTATGCATTAGTTTTCAGCTACTGCGTGGGGTGGACCTACTCTAATCCTACTATGTTCAAGAAGTCAACTGTGTAAAGCAAAATGTTGCATACAATTTTAGAGGATTAGCTGTATTAAACTTACCGCATGAGGGTCTGTGGTTAAATTGTTAATTCCTCCAATTGCTCTTGCAAGACTTCAAAGGTAATGCTGTGTAATGTATTCATCCCATTGGCAGAAATTGCCTTTTCAAACTCTGACTCTTCAAAGTAAATGCTTTCTGGGAGATATTCATGAGATTTCTGACTATCAAGCACAATCTTGACAATCACAGAATAGTGGAGGTAGAAATACACATTTAAAACAATTTTTATGTCATGACTGCTACTTTCCTTATACCCAAACTATTTTCGAATGGTGTGGTGGTTAACACCAGAGGAGGTAGTGGTATTTTGGTTGCTGCCCGTCTTAACTTTTTCTTTGTTGTTTCTGTCAGATGTCTAATGATATCTTCAACACAAATTACTGAAATCTTGAACCTCAGAGTTAGGCTAAGCTAGAGATAAAGTAAGGTGAAGAGGAAGAGGTAGGCTACCACCTACTACTTGTGACTGGTGCAGTGGGAGAATCTTGTGGGACTGGAGACCCCCCTCCCTGTGGGACCCTAGCTATCTCAGGTGGACAGTGTCAGAACAGGTTAAATCGAGAAGGACACCAGCTGGTGTCTGCTAATGAGAATCATAGGTGTCAGGGCGACTGGATACTGGTGGTGAGGAGAAATCCCTACTGAAATTTTGATGACCACAGATCACAGAAGCACTCAGTGTCGTGACAGTATACTAGGAGAAAATGATTTGTGTTTTTCCCTATATCCTTATGCACACAGATATGCACAAGCACTGGTATTTTTCTACTGTATGAGTTCATAAGAAATGGAATCCAGGAATCCAATGAATTAGGTAACATTCCGTTGGCTGGCCATTATTGGTTAAAATTTGATCGATGTAATCCTCCAACATAAGCAACTTTTTTTTTTTTTTTTTTGAGACAGTCTTGTTCTGGTAGCCCAGGCGCTGGAGATGCAGTGATGGCATAGCGATCTCCGGCTCACTGCAAGCTCGGCATGCTGGGACGCGGGCTGGACGGGACGCTAAGGACAAGCGCTGGTGGTGGACGGGTTTAGTGCAGGATGGTCTCGATCTCTGACCTCGTGATCCGCCCGCCCTCAACTCCCAAAGTGTGTTGATTACAGGCATGCATCACCGCTAGCCATAAGCAGCTCTTTGTTGGGATAGCTGGTGCTAAATATTGAAGCGTGGCCCAAAGAACAGTTTCTTGTTAGTGGTGAAAAAAGGGCAACTGCTCACAGACAGGTTAGAAGTAATTCAACTCTGGATTTGCCCTGTTAAAACTCAGTTTTATATTAATAGCCGGTATAGCTTCCCCAAATCTTTGATTACTGAAATTCCTGTAAGAAAAAGTAAGCTTTGTTATTTTTATATTGCTATATGGTTTAAATGTCCCCTCCAAAACTCATGTTGATACTTAATCCTCCTATGTGGATCATAAAGAGCTCTGCCATCAGTCCCTCAATGGATTAGTGGATTAATGGATTATTACAGGAAGAGAACTGGTGGCTTCATAAGATGAGGAAAACAGATCTGGGTACAGTAGCTCACTTACCCCCTTACCATGCTTAGTGCCTGCATGCCTCAGGACAGAGGTCCCCACCAACGGGAAGACTTTCACCAGATACCACTTGTGACCTTGAGCTTCCCAGCCTCCATAACAAAGAAATAAATTCTTTTCTTTATTATTACCCAGTTTCAGGTATTGCTATAAGGAACAGAAATCAAACCTTCTAAGACACTTTCTAAGGTTGAAACTCTCCTAATCCCATGGAAGAACTTTTAATGGATTTGGAATTACATGGTATTGGGACTACACACCTCTTCATTTACTGAAGAACAGATTGCATAGTTGCTCCTGAAAAGTATACAATTAGGTTCCTGGTATATACAATGCTACTTCAACAAATACAAACAGATAGCAGAAACACCTGTTATAGTAGTGTGTTAGATTGTAAAGAAGGTAATTTTTTCTTTAAAGGGGTGAGAGAATAACAAAATTGGTAATTACTACAATTGCATATTAATATCGTTCATTTAAAAACCACAGACAAGTAAAGAGAATACCATGTGGTATGTTTTTGTTTTTGTTTTTTTTGAGACAGGTTCTCACTGTGTCATCCAGGCTGGAGTGCAGTGTACGATCTCGACTCCACTACAGCCTCCACCTTCGGGTTCAGAAATGATTCTTGTGCCTCACCACCTTCAGATGCTAGAGATTACATGTAATACGTCCACCCGTAACTAATTTTGTATTTTTTCAGTAGAGATGGGGTTCACTATGTTTTCCAGGTGGTATCAAGGCTCCTGGCCTCCAGAGTGATCACCGCTCAGGCTGCCAGGGGTCACTGGGGATTACAGGCATGAGCCACCATGCCAGCAGTGTTTTCAGGAGTAAATTTTTCTAGCTGTGTGATTAACACTGGGTCTTAAGTTATTCCTGGCGATAACACTGCTCTGGGATGTTCCAAGCCTTTTTCTACTGTCGCCACTTCCTGCTTATCCCTCCAGGACTGCTAAGGAAAAGGAAATAAGACCTGGCTCTGCTCAAATTTCATCATCACCAACCTCAGTCCGCTCCCCCACAGCCTCTCTGGCTTCTCCTCCCATTTCTCTGGTCAAATCTTCTTCCACACGCTCATTCTCTCTTTCCGCGCCCTGTAGGAAGAGATGCCTTCCATACGATTGTAAGTTGCCTAAGGCCTCCCAGCCATATGGAACTATGGAGTCAATTAAACCTCTTTTCTTTATAAATTACCCAGTCAGCAACCATATTCTATAATTTACAGTGAATACAGCACTATCCACATCAGTTATCTGGTCAAAATTCTGGAGTTACAAGCTTGAACCTTCTTGTCAATCACCATTCACCACATCCGGTCTATATTACCACTTATGACTGCTTATTTTACCAGTTCTAACCAGCTCTCAGCGTCCGGGTCTCCCTTTCACCTTTATCTACTCTGGCCCACATTAAAGATGTTCTCTCACCTTGTAGCCAAGGGAGTGACTACTGACAAAATGAAAATAAACCTGAGAAATACATCTTGCAACTCTTCAGTGGTGCCCAGTCCTCTTCAGATAAGATCAATATCCTCAAACATGCTAGGTCTACTCACTGGGTACCTCACCTCAATCTTTCCTCTCTGCACTTTGGCCACATACCTTCTTTCAGTTCCTTACCATTGACCATGTTCTATTACAATCTTTTAAAAACAGTTTTCATCATAATTTATATACCACAATGTTGCCTGTTTAAAGTCTTAAAATTTAATAGTTTTTGGGTGAGCTTACGTGTGTGTATGACCATCAAGCGATATATAGATTATTAATTGTTGATTTAGAACAAACAACCCTAATGAGGTGATTTAAAATATGAGGCAAGGAATTGCAGAGAGTGACTTGTGGAAGATTTTACATAGTGTTTTAGGTTCCATTTTACTATGAAAAGCAAACAACAAGTGCTGTTAAGGACTAATATTCAATCATTAATTCAACAAACACTTACTGATCACTTTCTATGTATTGCAAGGAGCGGTGTGGGGAGAGATACTAAGATGAAACAGACTTCATGCATGTCTGAAATGCCAGTCAGGGGCAAGGGGATAAACAAATAAACAAAAATTCAGTTCTAATTATTCATACTATTATTATAGAATATTATATTATATATCATAGACAATGCATTCTACTATAATATTAGAATGAGAATACAAATCATGAGTTCTTTCTGGAGATGGCCAAAATACACTACATGGTGTTCTAGAAAACTACGAGTTAGTTAATATGTGTGGGTGTAAAGCGTAAGGAGCAATAACATGAAACAAGTTGGAAGGTAGGCACATGTTAGATGGGAGTAAGCTATGAATACCATATTACCTACATGGGGTGATAGAAAGCCACTGAAAACCTAAAAACAAGAATGTGTGATGACATTTCTATATATTAAAAGATAGTTCTGGCCTCAAGTAGAAAATGGATAGGAAGAACATCCACCGGGTAACAGACCTACTCCATCTGTGACAAGAGAAAGGCCTGTATGCTATTTGGAGGTAGAATCAGACAGAACTTGGTGATGATATGGAGGAAATGGGAAGCAAGGGCAGGAGAGAAAAGCTGGAAGGAGGTGGATGAGCCTGAGGCAACAAGTATCATTCTACAGTGAAAACAAAGGGAAAATTGGCAATCTGAGGAGGAGCTTGGGAAAAGTGTGATTTAGTTCAAAATGTTATGTATGAGATGCCTATGTGGCATCCACAGAGAGTGTTGAATGGTTGGTTGATTTGGAATTCCAGATTAGAAGCACACTGAAAATAATCAGCACTGCAGTGGTAACTGGAGCATGGTTACAGAGAGACCGTCAGGAAGAACAAATTGGAAATGAGGAGGAAATGAGATACTTTAATTCTGTTGAGAGCATGACAGTTCTGAAGAGCGAGAGACATCAAGTGATCAAAAACGAGGAGAAGTGGAGAACACACGGAATTTTGTTCTATTCTGATTTTACATTATGATCTAAGTCTGTATATACTGAAGTCTTGTTTTCTAGCCTTGTAAACTGCAGTTTTCAATAGAGTTTGTGGGGTAATTCTTTGTCAGTGGTTCAATATGAAGAAATATTCCCAAGTATGTTATAATTCCACAAATGCTAAATTAAAAATCCAAAGTGTGTTACATTTAAATTGACAGGAGAATTCATAAATTACTGTCACTAAGCTAATTCTAAAATTAGCTAACTTTCTCAAATATTATATTCTACAAAGAAGGTTACTAAAAATAAAGCTGAGGCTATGTCAGTTTAAAGACGCATAACTAAAAGTGGTGATAAATACTTTTATATTTTATTTATACATTAAAGATTAAGTTTTTTCTCCACAGAGGTTTTAACATTAAAGAGAATTAAAAATAAAACACATCTACTTATTTATATAATTTGGCAATATGGTTCCAGAGTTAATTCCCATAAAGGAGCCTTGTGGCGAATATGCAAGATAATTGTAGTCACTTTCAAATTTTCAAAATACAGTTATTAAAAATACAACCAAAAATCAAGCTATAATGAAACTGCAAAGAAAGCTTACCTGAAATAATCTTAATACTAAAATGTTTATTTGAATCTTTTAATATACTATTAAAATGTCACGTAGTTACTATCTTAATTTTACTTATAAAATATCCAACACTACAAAACATTTGAAATGTGGTAAAGAAAAGATAAATATGAATTAAAATACGGGCACATTAAATATAGTAGGGACATGTGATTTTTCTTAGCAGTTTTTACTTACTAATTCAAGTTCAATGCACACCCCAATATAGAATTGAATGATTACAAATACTTTTGCCTATATATAAGGAACATGATGCTACTTACCCACCATCAGAGGACATGCAAAACAAATTAAGGGATGTATGAAATAATAATTGAACTAAAGAAAATACACTGAGAAATCACTCACCTATTTTTCTAATAAATGATAATTATTAAAAATATGTATTGAAATTAATTTTACAGTATCTGTATAGAATATCATACATTTAATAAATTAAAAAAATCCCAAACACTAAAATGCATTATCCCAACCAATGAGAGTTTATGGGACATAATATTATTATTTTATATAATTATATATTAAATACATAATTATATAAATATATTTATATAATTACTCTTATATAAATTATAAAATATGGTTACATTTAATATTTAAATTAATAGGGGTACAAGCAATTTATAAAGTGTTACCAAACTAGACAGGCAGATTCTGAGAGTTGCATGAATACAAGTTAAGTAAAAGGGACTTTATTACACAAATGCAAAAAATATTTCCTAGGGAGTTAATTTAATATATATTTCCTGAGCCCCTATTATTTCTATGCTTGGGTCCCTTTTCTTTAATATTTGTAGCCTAAAATTTAGAATTACAAGATGTCTAAACCTTTTGTCAGCCTGAACGAACTGCTTGTTGAAAAGTGGTTCCTCAATGAACCCCTACAAGAATCCAAGGGAGGGATGTTATTCATACAGGTCTCTCTTTGGGGAAAGCTTGTTCAGTTCCCAGAAACAAGACATATTTTTTTATCGCAAGGAGCCTGAACAACAAAACATTCAAGTTTAAGGAAAAGCCCTCTGTTGTGTTTAAGCCAAGAGGTCACTGCCAGGCAACATTACGGCTGGAGAGACAGTAAGCAAAGCTTTATATAGCTGCTCAATGATTTAGATAATTATGGTGATGAGGGAAGTCTTAAAACCTATACCTTAGCAGCAAACTTTAATGTCTGTGTGGACTGTACCCAAATAAATGGTGGAAAAACTGATGACTGTGAAAATTCTAGTTACAGGACAATGTGCCTGTTGTCCCTAGCGAATAAAGTCACACACACCTGAAACAGAGTGAGAGATATAAAATTATAACCCTGATATAGAACTGGATTGTACTTAGAATTGTCCCTCTTCACAGGAAAGAAAATCAGCACATTAGAATTTTCTGCAGTGCTTTTCTCGCCATCATTTTTCCCAAAGCAGCACACACACCAGGAGACTGCCACACACAGCACACAGGTGATGGCTGTGATTCCAAGAACTCTGCAGAGTACAGAGATCTCTGGTAAAGACTACTTAGGTCTTTTGCATTCCTAAACTAATGAAGTTTTAGGTCATTATCTGTCAATGACTCAAGTTTTATTAATGGTTCAACGGTTATCTTAGAGCTACAGGATTTTAATCAGATTACACTGATGTGTGATTACATACTGACCAGTAAAGATTAAAATATAAATAAAAATTTATTGTACTTTGAAATTTTACTCTTTCTCACCTGAATTGAACAACTGTTCTCTCCTCAAAATACCCACATTTCCCTGGTGAAACATTTTTTTGAAGAGCGCATCCACATTTTCGAGCCACTAGGGGTTAGTAACAATAAATTATTATTTGCTTAATAGAAACTGTACCCTAATGAAAGCGACAGTATTAAGACCTCAAAAGAGACCATGTTTATTTTGTTAAAAGTGTTTGGTCTCAACATTTTTGGCTTAGAATTGTACTTTGGGTGTTTTTTTCTGAAGGCAGATACAAACCTGGCATTAAGAACTACCTTGCTGATATCTTTGGCAGGATGGTGAGGGGCACACAAAGTGTAAGTGATGTTCATCACCTTGATTTGCGCGAACATTTTCTCACTAAAAGTGGTTATCGATAAATCTAGTGGTGTCTAGTATCTCTGGAGACTAGTTGGTCATCGTCGTCAATAAAATGGTAAAATCATCAGGTGCCATATCCTGTCATGGGTTCAATGGATAAAATTTAGGATTTTGCTCTCTTTGAAACTCTGTGCAATTTCCTCTGGTTGAACCCATGTATGTACAGGTTGTAGTTGCAATCTAGATAATCCAGTTTATAAACCTAAGTATCTTATTTATTTTCCAAAGGAATGTTCTTACTTTGTGAGAAAAACTATGGCGAAGATAAAAATATGTATTTGTACATGCACTGAGTATACGGTCGGTATCTAGTTAATGTTTATTAAAGAATCAATTATAATAGCATTATCTCAAAATATAGTTAAATTGGATAGAAGTGATATCTAGAGTTGTCACTTTTTCCTCTGCATGTCTTTCCTCAAATGTGCTTATTGTACCATATTTGGTGAAAAAACAAGCCTATGGGCAGCTAGTGCAGCCTGCATGAGACATGGATCAACTCATTCTCATTAAGAATTTAGAAGCTATCAGCCTTTCTATACAGTTTGCCTATATGAGAGAAACAGGGACTGGCTTCTTTCAAACCTATAATTTATGAGTTTGTTCAAACCCATAAAAATTCTTTAGTAGCGCCTCTCACCATTTGAAAATTCCCATGGCAACTCATTTAGGAGTTGGCAATGAGCGATCCCAAATTCAATCCTTTTATCCTGCAGCTAAACCATTACAATGAGTAATTCTGCTCCTGACCTCTGAGACTGCTAATTACCACACTCTGGGTCCCCAGACAGATTTCCCATTCAGTTAAAATGGCTCTGCAAGGTAGAGGAATCAGTAACAACACCTTTCTTTACATGAGAGATGTTCTTTCTCATTTACAGCTCTATCAAAGAGTGGTATATTATCTCTAGATGTTTTCTAATATATCTTTTTAATACCTCTCCTTCTCTCCCAATAAAATGAAAAGAAGTCAACAACACCACAAATTTCAATCAATATTTGATCAAGAACTAAATAAATGCAATTTCATCAACTCATTAACAATTTGGTTTAAAGAACTAAATCAAAAGATAAAACTACCATATCTCTATGGTCATGATATCTGTTACCTTCTCATTCATTAACTCAACTTGTTTTCAGGTTATAGTGAATACTCAGTTGAGTATGAGTCAAATGCATAGCTTGAATAGAAAAGAACTGAGACACAAAATCTGAAAACTTTTAAAAGTGCATTTGTGTGACAGATCTTATTATCCTAAATTTCTATAACATGTAGTGTTTTGAAAATGAATTAAAGGTAACTTTTTGTCTTGATGACTATTTTAAATGTCCATGTATTCCTGACAACAACTTTAAATTTCAAAACCCACAGGTGGAAATTTGTCATCATGTATTAGATCATTTATAGTGCTGACCTCCATGTACATAAAGAGAGATCAACTGTAATATTAAAAACTGATCTGTATCCAAGTTCTCAAATACCTATAAACATACAGAGAAAACAAACACACAATTTTTACTCACCATAAAGAAAAAGACCTGTTATTTCAACATTTATGAAATGTCTACGATCTGTGAACATATTGTGTACTTAAAGTCTGTTTAAATTATGAGACAACATCAATGAACTTCAGTTGCCTGAAATCACTTAATGGCCCTTTTCAACTTGGTATTCTATCTCCCCCCATGAAATCTTTTACCTCCCACTTTCTATTTAAAACTGTGGAAAGTACAGTGAAAACAAGATGCGGTTCCCTCATCTCTAATTTCTCAATCTTAATATCAACATAATCAGCATAATATTCCTCAATTTCCTGCTCTTGTGTTTTAGGTCTCTTCTGAGAGAGATCACAGATCACGAATATGTATCCATATAAACTCTTGACTAAGAAATATCATGTATTACTTTTCCAACTAGATGAATTGAGGATTAATGGAAGGGAGGAAGGATGGTATCTGATACGAAGCATTCCCACATAATATTATTACTTTCGTGTGGCAGGAGAGAGTTTATACATATTATTTTTTAAGTAATGTTTATATAATTTTATTTTTGGGGAGCTATTATTCCTTGTAAATAAAACCTATATTGACAAGATCATGACTAGCAAACAGGTACATTTTGTAGGGAGGAACAGAAGTTACTCTCTGTTGGTATGGTGCCTTTAGGATCACAAATTGAACTTACAAATGACATGCAGTTGCAAGTAAACCAACCACCCACATGGTTAAACACATAAAATGCAAAGAGGGAAGAAGAAACATGTATGTGCCTTGCATGTCCACATAATTAAAATAATTACTACCTTTACAAAGTCTCTCTAGCATGAGTAGACCATACTGTTTATTATTATCTTTATAGAAAACATGCTGCATGAAATAACTGGTATTTAGGAGAAAAACAAGACCTCAAAATTAAAAGAAGGGAAAAGTTACTACCATATGAAATGAAATAGAAATTAAAACTTTTTTAATGATGCCAAACATATTCATACATGTTGTATAAGTATAACAGACAGATTACATTACATAGATCACAGCGTGCATGTACATGTTACACCAGGAAATTCTTTTAGTGGTGCCATCAAGAACACATTGGTATCTTTATAGCGAATGAATGGAGATTTTTAAGCCTCTTTCAGTGGCAATAAAACTAGAAAAGGAAAAAAAAAGGGGTGAGCACAGGAGAAGATCAGGTATTTTCAACTATCTTCATCCTATAAACAATACAGAATTATACACTTAAACTACTGCAAATTCACATTCAACATGAAACATTCATCAAAACAGACCATATGCTGGGCTATCAAAAGTTATTATTAGATTAAAAGAACTTCACTGTCTTACCAAATACATACTAGGCATAACAAATTAGAAATCTACAACAATATGATAAATAGAAAAGTCTCAAATATTTGGAAACATTTGGAAATAACCTGGATCAAGAAGAAATTACAAAGAAAATTGGAAAAAACTTTGCACTGAATGATAATGAAAACACAACATAATATTATTTGTTGGATACAGCTAAAGCATTACTCGAAGAGGGAATGAATATCACAAAGTCTCAGAGGTACAAAAGACAGGTCTGAAATCGCGATCTTCTACCTTTAAGAGATGTCCCCAGAAGAAATTTAAACCTTGGTGGAATAAAGATGTAAAGCGAGATATCAACAGAAAAAAAATTGAGAAAAATCAAAAGCAAAACCAAGAAGCTGATACTTAGAAAGCGGTTGATAAAATTGATAAAACTCTAAATTAGATTGGATCAAGAAAAAGAATGGGCTATTTGAAGTCAACAATTTGACTAGATAAAAACCATATAACTCAAGAAACAACTCTTGCCTAGTTATTTCATATTTTGTCGCGAAACAAAAGGAATAAAGTAAACGTGTCAAAATCAAAGCATCTAGAAACAAACTGGTGTCATTTTTCAAATTAAATGTAATTTACTCAAATTAAAAATATTATTTGATTCCAATAATAAATGGTGTGTGATTATCTCAGACTCTTATTACTTTTGCAGTATGATTATTACTGAACTGTTCTCTCTAAGAAAAACAGGTATAATTGCCTATAATGCTCAAACTTCTCTAAAGTTTGCACGCTTGTTGAGTAAAACAAAAGTCCTACAGATTGTTTTGAAACCCAAATACAATCGAAAGATTTGAACTGATTTACTAAACATTTAGTTACATGTAAAAGTTATGGAAAACTGATGAAACATTACAATCATAAAATTATTTTTAAAAATTGAACTTTACATCTACCAAAGGTACGAAATCTTTAATCAGATTTGTGGTGTTTTCAGCAGATGGAAAATACAAAATATTACATTCCTTATGAAGTTTATATTAAGCCATCTGCCCCTCCCTACTCCCCACCTGGGACCCTCAAGCCTGGCTACATGTTTTTGCTATGCAACACCTAAGCAAAATGGGCACAAACGATTAAAATACACAAAACTCTTTGTTTTCTAAAGGCTTTATCTTTCCAAAGGAACATTCATTCTTTATATGATAATGTAAATGGAATATTTCCCATTAAAAAAAAACAGTTCAGATAATGGGCGTAAAGATAAAATAGTTTCTACGTTACAAAATCTCATGTTACATGAAGTATCACAAAGCTCCTTAGTAAAAGCAGCCTAAATATGGTTACTCGCAAAGAACAGAGATTTTTCATTTGAAATTAAAGGGCTTTAAAAAGCCTATTAGAAAAGCAAAGATCAAAGTTTGATAATATCAGGGTTGTAGGTGTGTGTTGAAAATGAGCATTTTAGATGCAATACTGGCAGGACATTACAGTGGTACAAATTTTCTTGAAGCGACTTAAGTACGTATGAATAAAGGCCAGAAAATTTAAAATGCACCTTTAACCTAAGTAATTCTACTGCTTCAAAGAGACTTATCCTTCAGAAGAGTATATATGCACAAGTTAATTAACTCTGCCAGAACTGATCCAACATCTCCTCCCACACTGAAAGAGAGAAGGAAATGTTCACTACCGACACATTCTGCAGCTGCCTCTTTAGGAAGGTGTCTTGGGGGTAATAAAAAGGTCCTAAGGAACACACCATGAGGCTGGGTGTTGAGGTGGAGTGGAAGATCTGATCACTGGAGGTTGAAGCAATATAAAAAGTAAAAGAAGTACTGGGAGGTTATTTATAAACATAATAAAATCTCAGGGAAAAGAATCAGGATCTTTTCCTCTTATGCCATTCTTTCTCTTGAACCCGCCACCAGTGACACTTTTATCCCCATGTTCCCAAAAACAAACTGACTGTAGGTCACCGGCTGACCCTGCGCCAATCAATGGCTGATGATTTTTCTGTTCCTACCTATAAGGTCTAAGCGTGATGATTTTGGGACTAGCTAACACCTCTCCTCCCGAATCAGGACTCCTGCTTTGCTCTCGGATCCTCCTCTTCCTGTTACATGAATTTAGGCTTTGAGCAGTCTTCAATTTTTCTTCTATACTTATATCAATTTCTTGATGATACATTCCAGTCTCATGGCTCAAAAAGCTTTTGATCATGACCAATTCTTAATTCCTATATATTCTAGAGTTCCACTTTCTCCACCTAATTCCTGAGCTAATGTTATAATAGCCATTCAATTTTGCTCTAACTTTTACACTTTCAGATCCCAATTTTTTTTGACTTTCCTCTAGAGCTATGCTTAAAAGGTCAAATAAGTAAACAATCAATTGCTTGAAGTTATCACATATATATCCTAAAGTCTGTCAAAATTCTATCAGTTTACCTTCAAAAAAATCCATGATCTGACTACTTCTCAGCACCTTCAACACTACTCCAAATCCTTTCATCCTAGCTTAGACTTTGGGCTTCCTTATTGGAATCTACTTTCCCTGCCCTCAAAGTCCCTATTTTCAGGCCCAGCAGCTGGAATGGTCACTTTGAAATACAATTACACTTTGTCCCTCCTTTGCCTCAAATTCCTCCAATAAACAGCTTCTCATGCCCGACTAAGGCCCGATGCCTTACCATGCCTACTGGGCCTTAGATCTGGTGCCTCCCGATCCCCACTGACTTCACCTCTACTGCTCTTCAGCCTGCTGTTAAGCTCCCTCTCAATGGACCCCTGGATACTCTCTGAAATTGCTCAGGACCCACCACTTTTAAGCTAAGGTTTTTCTTAGATGTCACCTTCTCTAACCAGCCCTTAAAATAGTAGTTCCCCTAATCCCAGTTCTCTGCCATTACCTTTATTTTTCTTACGGCACTTTGTTACAATGAGAGTGCTGCTAAACTGTTTTCCTCATTGTCAATCCAACCCCAATCAGAGGGCCAACTTCCAGGATGACCAGGCAACTGCTGGTGAAACTTGTATTTGTGTGGTATCCTCCCAGCTGTCAGTGTCTAAACACCTACAGCGAGCATTCAATTAACATTTGTTGAAAGAACTACAAGGGCTGGGGTGAGAAGACTGAGGTTTAAGAATTCAAATAAATACAAGAACAAGCTCGTCTGTGAAATTTGGGGTGAGGAAGATGTGTACATATGAAAGAGGTGTGTGCTGGGGTGTAGCAAAAAGTAAAAAATATGAAACCACAAGAAAGGTAAGCTATGACAAATCATGAAGAAACTTGTAGGCCATGTAAGAGTTTTGTAATTCTTTTCTCAAAATTAAGAAGGAACCACTAAAAAATCTTTAGGCAGGAGAAGGTGACGTGAACTGCAAGGTAAAAGATGGGTTTGAGGCCCAGAAGGAAAGGAATACCAGTTGTGGGGTTCTGATACAGGCATGGTTTTGAAGTGGGCAAGAGAGCAATGGGGATGAAGGAAGATAAGCAAATCTGAAGAGAGACGGTAACCTGACTGGCAGACGAGGTGTTTTTCAATGGTAACAAAGTTGGAAAGTCTGAACTATCCAACAGAATACTGAAGGAACAAAGAAAAGCTGGTAACTGAGAATTCCAAATAAAGACTACCACCATTCTGTTAATCCACAAGACGTTGCAGTCTGCCTTCAAACTGTCAACAATACAAAATTATGAGCCTCACTATGAGGTAGAATTTCAAGATAAAATATTTGCTTTTGAAAATATTTAGGCAATGATAAACTTATGTGAGCCTTATGTTTGCATTTTCATAGGGGGATCAAAGCAACTTCTGCAAAAACAGTAAACAATTGAGTTGGCAAAGGAACTACTATTTCTGTGTACATTTTCTCAACTTGAATTAATGCATTTCATTTATCATCCAGCATTTGTAAAGAATACAATTACCAAAAACAATTATTACTTAGACAGCATCACTGCAAATATAAACTTTTATACAGCATATATGTACTGAAGACATATGCTAAGTATTGACTCCTCCATGTATATCTCATTTAATCTTCTAAAGAGGTATAGGGGTTTATAATGCTCCAATCTTTTTTTTTTTTTTCCCCTAAGGGACAGGGGTCTTATTCTGTCACCAGGCACAGATGCAGTGGTGCTATCCTATAGCTCAGCTTCAGCCTCAGCGATCCTTCCATGTTAGTCTCCCAAGTAGCTGGGACTACAGGCAAGTGCCACCAGACCCAGCTACTTTTAAGCCCTGTATAAAGGGGTCTTGCTAGCACTGCTAGGCTGGTCTTGAACTCCTGACCTCAAATGATTCTCCACAGCTTTCCCAAGTGTTGGGATTATAGGCATGAGTCACCATGCTTGGCCATGTTCAATCTCATAGATGAGAAAATGAAGACAGTTAAAAGTCACCAAGCTGGGATTCAAAACTAGGAAGTGAGTTCTCAAAAATACGATGTATTCTGTCTCCCACATTTTATTTGGTAAAAACCCAAATCATTTGATTCATGAAAATTCCAGTTATTTTATGCATTTCTATAATGAAGATAAAGAGACTGATTTTACCTTATGACAAATTCAATCATTTATTTTCAATTTACTATGTTATTGCGCTATGTGCTGGGCTCTATGCTAAATACTAGGAAATAAAAATGAAAAGGTAAGCAAGACAAGAGATTATAGGTGACTGGGTAAATGGAAAATTTAAAAGATACTAACAATATCAGTTGATCCCTCAAACAACAAGGGGAGGTTAGGTTGTTAGGGACTGAACTGCATCAAAAGAATCCTTATTAACTTCCGCTCTCTCGAAATCTTGTAACTAGCCTTGCTATTTGTCTGGAAGCCTGACAGTTGATCAACATATATTTGTATGTTTTTATATATTTATATACTGTATTCTTACAATAAAAGTAAGCTAGAAAGAAAGAATGTAGCTAAAAGCAGTAGAAGTCAATGTTAAATAGCTTTTTCTGATCCTTGTACTAATTACTTAATTATACTTTCAAAAATCTCCTTTTCTATAGTTTTTCAATACCACACAATTAAGGAAAATGAGAAGATTCCATGGTTTAGTAGTGGTACACAAATACAGATTTCAGTTTATATTGCCAATCATTAAAAAAATAAAATCTATCAAGAGCATTTACATAAAACTCTTTATTCCAAGCAATTAATTTCATCAGAGTTAATGAAATGTTTATGATTTGTGAGTTTACTTGTTGGGCGTATCAGGGTAATAAGGAGAACAGGCTATCTGGGAAATAAAAGCAGCAGGTACCATAACTCATTTAGGTAAATGTAAGTACTTTGTTGGACACAATACTAACAGTATTCCTAGTTTTCTTTTTCTTTTTTTGAGACAGGGGTCTCACTCGACACCAGGCTGGAGTGCAGCAGTGCAATCTCACTGCCTCTACAGGCTCAAGAGAGATTCTCATGCCTCAGCCTCCCAAGTAGCTGTGATTACAGGCACCTGCCACCAGCCTGACCCAATTTTTTTTTGTATTTTTAGTGAGATGGGACCACCACTTTGGCCGGGCCACGGGCTCACGAACTCCTGACCTCAGGCGATCCACCGCCTCCAGCCTCCCAAAGTGCTGGGATTACAGGCATGAAACCACCCAGCGCCCGACCCTAGTTTTTCCAATAGCAAATTAGGGTCCACATTTCCCATAGTTTTACTAAACACTAAGAAAAAAAATTAATGGCCCAACCAGTAATTTATTTTTCATTTCCCGTTAAAAAATACACTGGGGTGAATTTTAGTGTATTTCTAAAAATAGGGGTTAAGTAACAATAAAGGGCAGCCCCAAGGGAAGGGGCAGAAGAGGAAGAGATGGGGAAAGAAACCGGGAGGAAGGAGAACTGATAACACAAAAGCATCTGAATGTTCTTATGAGATGTCACCCTCCAAACCTTTTAATGTCTAAGGACTAAATGTAAGAACTTCACACTTTTATTATATTAGAAATATCAGTCCAGGTGTTTTTGTTTTATGCTTAAATAAAATTTCTAATAACCAATAACCTATTCCTTACTCGCTTATTACAATAATTTAAAATAAACTGACAAAAGGGCCAGGAGCCCAAATCTAAGACCTGGAAATTATTACTTACTGCAGGTACCGGCCATTTCTTCACTTCTTCCAACTGCTCTCTTCAATTTGATTTCTGCTCTGTTCCTGAGCATCTTCCACAGTGATTGATGCATGTAAATCTTCGATTTTAGATGCTCCCAATTGGGCTTTACTCTATTTTACTCCTCCTAAAAATTTGGAATTTTAGCAGATTAAATTATTCTGCTTTAAAGAGGGGTACATCTTTCATAATACTAACCTGTTGTCAATTATTTCCAGCTGTTTGCATTATTTTGCTATGACTGCGATCTTTGAATTATTTTCTGGGTCCTCAAAGCTTGATTGAATGTGAGACTACTGGGTCCAGTGAAATAAGTTAATTCAACAAGTATTTGCTGAGCTTTACTATCTACCACCAGGCACAGAACCAGATGCTAAAAGATCAGCCCCTAAGCGTGCTCCTATGCACTAAAACTTATACATCTGATGCTTACATTACCGCTAAGAAAAACACTTTGAAACATGTCATTTGCTGCCGCATTTTACTTATGAATAAACAGAAGGGTCATCCAAGGTTAACGGGGTCACTTCTCAATGTCCACCACAGCTAACAGGCTGTCAATTTTAAGAACTGAATCAGGAAGTTTCGTTATCTCTAATTCAGCAATCTTTCACTTCATTACAACTGCTTTTAATGACACTGGTTTATTCAGCATTAGAAAGGTATTTTACATACCATATTTGTGCGTGAGATGACTACCACTTGTTTTAAGGATTTCATGCAGTAATTATGGCTTTATTTATATTCCCATCAGAACCATATCTTGGAAATTAACTGTAAGGCTACTCTTTAATTATATCAAGTCATAAATACCACTAGTTTCACAGAGAATATCTATTTCCTTAATGTCTTCTGGTAAGAAATATCCCCATGTTGAAAACCTGGTCCAAGCTACAGGGGAAGGGTTAAGTAGAGTTGGCGTAATTTCAGAATAGCTGTTTTAAGTTTTAGAAAGTGTTTTTTAAATAAAATAGAATATAAGTGAATATAAAAATGGGTATATATAGAAATGCACCTGGCACACAGCGAGGTACCAAAGAGACAAACAATAAATATCTGCTATTGTTGGACCTTTATTTTAGAAGTTACTATTTACCTAATTGTTAGATTCCAATAAAAGAAAATAAACATGCATAATAAAACTACTTTCTGCAACAATTCACATGATTGAGCTTAGCCAATAAGGCTAAAATAAATTTTAACAGTAAATGCTTCTGCTTTATTTTTAATTAACACACCTTTGGATGAAAATGCATCCACATATTGTAAAGGGATACGGAAAAAATCAGACACAATCCTATGCTGACCATCTATGTATTTCCAGTGAACTCTAGGTCAGCACAACATTTTACAGAAGTACCATCCTGTCTGACACTGTGTGAACCACCAGCTCAGAATATCTGACTGTTTTTCAACATAAGGTCACATTGCATTCACTTTTTTGATGATGTCCTTAATTACAAGCTAGGTTTTTAGCGGTTGCTGTGGCAAAAATCAAGAATTACAGCATAAAAATCAATGTGGAACAAGAAAGGGGTGGCAGTATAAAAATCATTCAAAGTTTGAGGAATTGAACAGCACTCAAGAAAACCAAATGCTAATAGTAAAAATGTGGTTATTTACAAATAAAATGTATAGTCTGTTTCAATTCCTGTTTTTAATGCCAAAACACTAATTAAGTTGTTTAAATATTTAATAAACGAACTCTAGAAATATTTCTCTTTTTGACTAGGGTACAATACAAACTAAATTGGGAAACCAAAGAGTCAATGAATCAAGTGGAAACCTCAGGGTTGTGTGTAAGAAATAAAATGTGTATTAATATCTCTAACTGTGGCAAGAAAAATTAGTTTTGTTATCCAGATTTCAATTGTTATGTTCAAGAATACTAACAGTATTTTCTCACCAAAATTTGTATTTTATTTATCTTTTTTTTTTTGAGAGAGACAAAAAACTACCAGTCTAGTATTGACTGGTAGACCTAAAGTGCACCCTATTTGACTAAATGCATATATATAAAGACTTCTAGCACCAGGCAAGAATGTAACAGGAACCAGATTCACCTTCCTGCTGAAACAACCAAAAAACTGGCAAAACATGTATCAAGTTTCCCGTCACTGGACATCAGACAGCCTAAGGACAAATGACGCAGGTTGGGAACAACTGCGGTGAGCCTGTGCCCCACTCACTGGCAGGGAGTCTCGGAAGGCGACTCCATGAGGAGACAGGGGTCCAGAAACCAAGGCAGCCAAGAGCTCACAGAGTCCTGGGAGGCTGCCACTCAAATATTCAGCTGAACACTGATGCGTTGCATACCTGAGGAAATTGCCAGAGGCCGGGAAGGGAGACCACCCAAAAGGATTCCAGGTCAAAGTGCCACAGCTCTAGAAAAGAACAAGAACTGGGCAGAATGATTCCCCATGGGTAGGGACACAGAAAGGTCTTACCTCAGTGGTAGGAAAAAACCAAAACCCTAATCTGAGCATTGTTCCAGGTACAACTAAATACATTTTAAAAAGTAAGACCATCGTCAAATTATTTCCAACTAACTTAACTGCCGATGGACAAAGCTCAAAAGATATTTATATGGGAATATAAAAATATCCACCAACAAGGTAAAAGTCTGGCATACAATTAGAAATTAACAGGCATGCAAAACAGCAAGAAAATGCAATACATGAGACCACCCCCAATCAATCTCAAACCAATCTAGAAATTGATACAGATGTTATTATAAATAGACAAAGAGACATTAAAAGCTCTATGTGTGTGTATCAAAACACTAATGCATATAGATATAATACAATGAAAACTCAAGAACATTTATAATAAAATATATTTGAGGAAAACTTAGAATAAAACTAAAATTTGACACCCGCGATAACTTTATACATGGAGAAAGCCAGAGGGAATTTAAAAGGAATAATTATTTTCATAATAGAAACAAAGTTGCATTATTATTAGCCATTTTGCTTTATTGCAAGAATACATTTTAAGGTGCTTAAACACCTTAGCCGTCTATACTCTTACTAATTCAACAACTTAAATGATAATTAAAAATACGAAATAGGAAAAGCTACATCTACCCTGTTTGCTTCAAATAAACATTTTTATACACTTTTAAAAAGAAGAAAATAATTGGAGCACAAATTTTCAAGATGGAGAAATTAATAATGGAATCGTGTGGCCCTTAACACTCCCACCAAAAATTCTTCTACAACACTGTAGAGTTTAAAATGTACAAACTCAACTGGGACACACAGTGGCTCAATACCTGTAATCCCAGCACTTTGGGAGGCCAAGGCAGGAGGACTGCTTGAGCCAGGAGTTCAAAGCAGCCTGGAAACAGTGAGACCCTGTGTCTATTATAAATAAATAAATAAAATGTCCAAAACTCACAAGAAATAAGAAAATGGGAAAGGAAACCATTTAAAAATTAAGAATCTAGAAAGCAGATGGTTAACTTAAAATTTAGCAGACTCTAGTTAAAACTGCTGCTTACAATCCCCAAAAATACTGAGGAAATGGGCAGCAGTGAAAAGAGGGGGTGGGGTGGGGCTGAGATTGCAGGACTAGATGAACGCTCATTGAAAAGCAGTTCAATTCCCATATCCCCTGTCCACAAATGGCTAGCTATCAAGCACTCCCTAATTCCCAGCACCAGAAACTGATTCCAAAGGAGGTAAAACACTACTTGCTCAAACGGCATTGGGAGAACAGTTGACAGGGTAACTGCACTCTGACAGCTGGGCTGGCCAGCCATCTCCCTGCTCCACCATGCAGGCAGGGAACCCAGGCCACATCTTGGGGACAGGAGACTGGAACAACGCTGAGGGGTTAAAGACCTTTACAAATGCTGAAACAAGAATGCTCACAAATTCCTAGGAATACAAAATAGAAACTCCTGCAACCAAAAACTTATGAGAGCAAAGACGAAAAACTTGATAGAAGGTTGGAAGACAAGCCTTGAGAACTCTCCCTCAAGTAGCAAAAGAAGGTGAGAGAAAAAATACATAATGATAGAGGACTAGTCCAAGAGGTTCAAGCACAGAAATGACAGATGTCCAACTACCAATACCAGAAAAGAAAGCAGGGAAAAAATCATCAATGATATACATTTCTGCATAAAACTGAGGGATCTGAGCTTCCAGATGAAAAGGACCACTGAGTTTCACCACAAGGAATAAATGAAGCAGACACTTCAAAATCAAACAATGTAGCAATTGAAAATAAACACTAAAAGCACCTCTTTTAGTGTTCTGGAGAACAGTGTGAGAGGAGAGACCCACCAACCCGTTTTCCACATCGGGCCTCAGAAAATCTTTCATCACGTGCATATCAGGGTAACTGCACACACAAAGGCGCGAGGGTCCGTACTTACGCAGAAAGCCACATTCATTCTACTGTAGTCCACATTCCAGCTCAAGAAGAGTTTAAAGTAAATTCCTTCAATTGGGTCTGCAGCTTGGTAATTATTTAATACAAGTACTATTTCTCCCTGTGATCTCATTGTTAAGCAGATTATAAAGGCAATCTGGGATTGGAAAATTTTATAGAAATCAATAACACACACCCAAGGTCCTCTTTTACTTATAAAGTAAGTAGATACAATTATACGATGGTTACTTCTGAACTCAAAATATCCGGTAAGAATCCACTCACCAAAACCATTTTCTCACTTTAATAAATAAATCAGGACAAAGAAAAGGTTGAAATAAGCAGACAGGAAGGATGACAGTGGGCACACACAAAAATGCTATTACAGGAGCTGTGTTCTATGAGGCATTCGTTTCTTTACAATTATGTTTCAAATAATCTTTCAGGGGTTAATAGCTGAGATACTGATGTGGAAAAAAATAGCTCATGACTACTATAATGTCCATTTTACAGTTACCAAATGCAATATCATTTCATAATATGTGCCATAAATCTTCAGCAATATAGAGAACACAGTTTGCATCAATATAATCCCAAATTTACATTTTCCCAGCACAGTACTGCCCAATTTCCTGAACCTCCAAATTCAACTACCAACTAGAAATGTATACTTCAATCTAAAAGCAGTCTGAACTCCACATGTCCAAACGGGTTCTACTCCCTGCTGGAAATCTGTGTCCACAATTAATGTCTCAGCTATTAGTCATCCTGAATGAATTTTCTGAATCAGCGTGGATTTTTTAGAAATTTGAGAGCTTTGTAGGAAATCTCTGAAACAGTCATGGCTTACTTGTGCTTTGACAGAGACTGGCTGCTGCACATTGCACCATTCACATCCTATCCACACTAATGTGATTGTGTTCATTCACTTCCACGATACGCTTAGATTTACTCCGTACTATATTATTGGCCACTCCCCAAACATGGATTTTGGTACCCATAGGGTTTTATGGAAGCTATAAGCCTATGTCTAGAATGCCTCCTTTCCCTTTCTTTAATATTTACTTTTATTTCTTTTTCTGTATAATATAGTAACTTAGTTATCTGTGCATTGTCTTTTTTCTAGCTATTAGAAAGTTTGCTCCAAGTTGAATATCAAGAATCATCACCTGATTTTCATACTCTTGACCCGGTATGTACACATTGATTTTACACATATCCCGGCTCTAAACAAATTATTTACTGAATTGAATAAGTGAGACTTTATGATTGAAGAGCATCATTAAAATCAAATATCAAACTGTGCATGAATATGCTGCAGCTTTCCCATAGTGCTCTGCTGTACCTAGCGTTATTCTGTACGCTAATCCTTCATATATTCACCTTTGCTCATGTATCTTGGTTTCTGGGACTGCTTCCTTCTTTCTCCTTGGTTACCAGGTGTACATGACAATCTTTACTCATTTCTTGTTCTCTTACTTCTAGTCAGTTACCTACAGATTTTCTACAATATGCCACGAGGGTCGGTTCCTAGCCCACATCAGAGTCTGCTTTTCTTTTACTCTAAAACCTCAAATACCTTGTTTGATCTTGCTCAGAAGAAGACAGGAGACGGGATGGGTCAAAAATATTTTAAAACTGTAAGACTAAAGAGTTCTATCTCAATATAACAACAAAGTGACAGCGAGGAGCAAATTACATATAAATACTATATGTATCAGTATGTTCAGAGCTCAAAACCACTAACCTTCCATCTCTTTTAGGGTAGGGTGCAATAACAAGAGAGGTTCAAGAGTAAAATAGCTCTATTGTACAGCAAATTAAAATTTAGTAGCATATTAAGCAACTTTATAATTCATTCACACTTAACTGCAAGGCAGATAGTCACAATTATTAATGACTCTTATTATGGTCTATATTCTTGACAAAATTATACTATGGTGAAATAAATTAGACTTAAGGTGATGATAAACAAACTTAAAAATGAAAATGATGATGGCAACCTAAGCTTTTATCAAACACAAACGCAAGACAATGCTAAGCTAAACCTCGACACATCCACCTCCATTCAATCCTGCATTAAGTTACATAACATGGGACTATCGGTCTTACCAACATTTAACATGATTTAGTCAGAATCAGGCAGTAGAATTTGGCACCACCAAGCTACCATACCTAGCCAGAGCAACTTTACAGCATGCACCCTCAATAACTAATTCCCTAAACACAACGCCTTATCCCCACCTACATGAGAAATTGACCTAAAACAGCATCATAAAATAGTGAAAAACCAAGAAACTTAGAACACAGAATAATTGGAATCTCTAGAATTTTTTACTTTTACCTTTCTGAAAATATTTTGTGTGGGAATTCTAAGCACATCTTGTCCTCACAAATTTTAAGAGCTGGTGGGGACTTTGAGAGGAACATGAATAAAGGGGTAGATGAGATTATTTGGTAGATTTGGTTTTGTCTTTCTGTATTTGTCCTATCTCTCCTAACTTCATGCCAATTATTCTCTTTCTCCATAAATGAATTTCTAGTAAGTCACATCCAGAATAATGTCAAAGGAACTGGGAGAAAAACATCTGGTATAACACATCTCACTTGCACCTATAAAAACACTTTCTCCCTAAATGAGAGACTCACTATCAAATTACCGTGATACATATATACAAAAGGATAAAATCTGTAGCTATTTCCACTTACCTTAAAAATTCCTCTAGTCTTTAAAGCCGAATAAGGTGAGGGTTGTTAAAACTAAAATTGAATCTTAATATACAATGTGTATTTCCAACATTATTACTAAGTTGGGACTAATTACTTTGTGTTTATAACTAAATTTTACTACTTTTTCAATAAAATAACTTCCATTCATTTTTTGAAGCCACTGGACACGATGTAAAACTACAAAGTAAAAAATAATCTCAACATTTGAGAAACTACTTTTGGATTTTTTGAAGAAACTAGAATCATGCCCTATGAAGTTTAGAGTATGCTCAATTACAATACCTGTTTGAACAACAAGGGATTCTATAACCTGAAGCATTAAGAGCACACTGATTGTCCCCACCCTACTGACAGACTCTTTTTAATTATGCATTTTGTAGTCAAGCAATGAGCTTCCTTCTACTCCTACTGTGCTCAGAAGTTCATGCAGCCAAAACCCCTCAAACAGAATTCCAAAGAAGTGTTACATACTGATGAAAACCAAGGTTCCAATAACAGGCATGTGTGAATATATACATTTAAAGACAAATATTAGAAGCTTAGAACATATTTACCATCTCAGTTGTACATATAATCTTAGATTAGTTTAAGAAATGTTCACTGAAACTGGGCATAAAGTAGATTTCACACAATTTAATTCCTCACTGACTCAGTTATAAAAAGCAGACCTCAAAACTTTTAAGAAAAACTTAGACAGGTCCAACAAAAACTACATTTTCAAACAAATGACTTTTTAATACAAAATATGAAGATTAGGATAATTTTATATTGATGCGTTGAAATCATCATCTAGAATTAAGCACAAAAGGAACAGTTGCTAAATTCAAATAACTTTTATTGTTTTTTACGCGAATATTTCCACGTTAAAACAACAGGACTATATTTTAATCCTATCTACAGACACGGGTACTCAATGACTGCCGGTGTCTTCCAATTTTCATACATTAATTCCACTAATTTAATTGTTAATTACTTTATGTCTAAACTAAATTTATGTAACTACAATTACTAACCAAATACTATTCTGGCCCCACGATGATAAAATGAGTGAGATTTCCCTCTAGATGTGAGCTAGTTTTAGCAGAAACAATTTCTGAACAAGATCATTTGAAAACTGAATATGATCCTGATGAAACATAATAGTCAAGAGCTGAGAGGAGTAGATGAAATATATCTTTGAAAGATTCCCTTTCAGGAACAAAAAATCATCAAATTGATTTGTTATTTCCCAACAACTTTAAAACTGGCTAATATTTAACAAAATAGTGATGATAGAAATAAATGATTGTTGGGAAATCCTTTATAATAGAGACTTTGGGCTGAGAGCTCCTGTTGCTAAAAACACCAGGAGTGGATTTTTGGGCTTTGAAATGTTTCCTCACAGCATTAAAGAATCCTTTCAGTAATTCGTGTGTGAGATTTTGTACACTAGGTGTTATTCTCACCATCATCTAAGATACACAATTCAAGGCATGAAAAATGAAATAATTGTTTTTAGAATGATGTTTTAAAATACTCAATAGAATATTTACTGATATGGTATACCGGAAAATACATAAAAAGGGCATTTCTACCTATACCCATTTTCCTTCCTAAATCGTAAAATCCCAGTTTCAATAATCCTGCCAATCAAATTTACCCCTTCGGTCCTCCCAGACAGGGATGTTCCCTGAATACTCCCATTCTACTACTATTTTTTCTTTTGACATAATCAGTCTGATATGCGTTCCTAAAAGTTTCAAGAGAATTATGGAATCAGACTCATTTCTCCTATCCTTTAGCACAGACTTTTTAATAAGTGCTCCTTAGAGCCACAACATGAGGCTCTAAAAAGTTAGTGTGATCAATATCAACTAAAACAAAAATAATAACATATAGGGGCTTTAACTCAGCACTTGATATTGGCAAAATAACCAAATCCTTTGTAATCTTAGGGGTAGGCATTATAATCACTATTTCTCATTTAAAAATGAGATAAACTAATGGACATAAACCTACAATCTCAATGTGCTTTCCCAGTTAAACTGACTTCCAGATGACCTTTCGTCTGCCTTTGAAACTGATGACAACTACCTACCAATAAGAAGGCTAAATACAGTACTCAAAACTAGCATGAAATCCAAGATTACAATTATTTCATTGAAAACAATAAAAGAAACAAGATGGCGGTGGCGTAGTGGCTCCCGCCTGTAATCCCAACACTGGGTGGCCTTTGGGAGGGGGAGGGATCCTGGGTCAGGAGTTGAGACCAAGCCTAGCCAACAGGGCAAACCCATCTCTACAAAAATACAAAAATTATGGCCATTTGGTGGCAGGAAGCCTGTAATCCCAGGTACTCTAGGGAGGCTGAGGCAGGGCTTTACTTGAATTCCAGGAGGCAGAGGCACAGTGAGCGGCCTGCACTCCAGCCTGGGCGACAAGAACAAGACTCTGAAAGAAAAACAAGGAGAGAAAGAAGAGGAGAGAGGAGGAGGAGGGAGAAAAAAACAAGATGTTTTGAAAAAATCCAGATATAGCCTGTCAAACACAGGTCAGTGATGGGTTCATGTACTGATTTGAGAGTGGCCTTTGGTTCACTATTGCAAATGCTCCCATTTTCAAGGAGAATTCGTTTGCAGGTATAAAATCAAGGATTCAAAACAAATGTTTTATAATAAGATTTTTAAAATGCGAATGTTTAATGCATTTTCTGATGGCAAGGGTTATGATGCCACCGCCTTAACGCTTGGCAGCTGGTGATTTTGGTGTTGGGCAAAATCGCCAGTTATCATGCCTCAGCTTCCTCATCCTTAAACATAGTACTTACATCTCAAGAGCTACTGGGTTTAAATGGTAAGCGTTCAGATAGCACATGGACGACTACATGTTTAAGAGCTCTGGGGAATTAAATATTACCATAATGTATGTGAAAACTATAGTGCAGGACAAGGCTAAAGATCTAAGGCAGATGATTGTAGAAGAGATAAACAGAAGGCCAGGCTGATTGGTTCATGCCTGTATTCCAGCACTTTGGGAGGCCCCGAAGCGGGTGGATCACCTGAGGGTGAGGAGGTTCAAGACCAGCCTGACCAACATGGAGAAAACTCCATCTCTCTACTAAAATACAAAATTAGCCAGGCATGGTGGCACATACCTGTAATCCCAGCTACTAGGGGGAGGCTAGAGAGGCAGAATGCTTGAACCTAGGAGGTGGAGGGATTCAGGTAGGCTTGAGATCCACCTGCTACACTCCAGCCTGGGAACAAGAACAAAACAAAACTCTAACTCCTCAAAAAGAAAAAATTAAACAGAAAATACTAGGGAAGGGATGACTGAACAACAAATAAAACAACCGACTAAAAGCGGTGGTTATAATTTAGAAAGAAAATGGGAAATGTTACTTTTGAATAAAAGAAGTAGCTTAAGATAATTTATTTTTTTTAACCAACTTAATAAAATATATTAACATTACATGAAAATAAAATTATTTTTAAATATATTTTTTAAGGAAAAAACTTATGAACCACAACTAATCTTGAGTTTTCAGACTGGAAGAGAGCTCGAAATCAAGAAACTAACCTACCCTCTGGCAGGAGGACAGTTCAGAAATAACCTATAAAGGAAGTACTGAGTAGAGGTTTCCACAGGAGAAGTGGGATAAACCATTGACTATTATTATGTCACAAAGCAATTTCTAAAATGGACAACAAAAGAGTAAAAGAATTTATAAAAACTTAATGAGAGTGAAGAATGCGTTCAAATACCTAAGCCCTTAACTGTTTCCCTACCCTACTACTCATCAAATTCATTCTCCCAAGCCCAGCTTTGCTTTCATTGAATCTTGCTTATGGCTCTAAAATGATACTTAAGATCATACTTTAATATTCAGTGTACATAATAATTGTTAAGCTCTATAGAAACAAGACTGCTCCTTTTGGTACTTTGTATAATTCACAAGGCATTTAAAGAAAAGAAGTTTGGTACATAACCAGTAGCTTTCAATTTCTCTTCTGCCCTGCACAGATCTGAACCTGCATGTCTTGTGATATTTTCATCAGTTTTAAAAAATATTAATTTCTGTATTTGTCTCATATATGCATAAACAAGTAGCTCACAAGATTCTACAAATGAAATCGTGTCAAATACAAATATACTAGTTTCTCAACATATATGCATACTTATCATAATTAACATACTATAAAATCATTTAAAAGGAACTATAGAATCCATGGTTTTAAATTTGTACATTTATTAAACAAGTGCTAAACTGTCCTTCTATATGAAACCAAAACTTCCCTAAAATGTCCTGAAATGTTTGCATATAGTGAAGCACTTAAGAGACATTTATTAAATTCCCTAGATTATAAACTGAAATAGCAAGTAACATAAAATGTACTTGCAGTCACATTGATTACTAAGCTCTAAACCACTTGGTGCTATCGTACATTCACCATGTGCCATTTTCTACATTAGTTAGGGAAAATAAATACAAATTTTGGGGTACTTGCAAAGCTCAGGGCAGCTTTTAGAAGAGAGAGTATTTTACCTGCCTTCTGTGAAATTAAATGAAAACACAAAACTAAAGAACTGAACCAGAGGTCCCCATGATCTACAACCACAAGCCAAGAGTAAAATTATGCTGGAAGGGATCCACATACAGTCTGCCTTACTTCCTCATCAAACAAAGATCACAGCCTAATGTTACATGGTATAGGATTTCCAAAATGTAAAGAGAACAATAGCACCACATAGCTTTCATTTACGTTATAAAGGTGTTTCATCCTTGGAATGTTAAGATACAAGACTAACAGGGTTCCATTATTTGTGAAAAGTTTAGTGGGTTGCGATGTCCTATTCAACCTAACAGCACTATTAGTATCTATAGTCATTACTGCCCAAATATTAATTGGCTGCTGTCTTCATGTAATCGTTACACACATCACTGAAAAGCAATGACATAAAAACACAACTGTGTAGAATAATGACTCCAGCTTACATGACAATGTCAGGAATATGTATTTACATGTGTATGGAAGAGCTATGTTGGCATAAATGAACTTTGAGATCCTCAACGAAATAGGCACACAATTTATAATTCCATGGGACTTATCACAGTGCTAAATACTTATTCAATTACTCATATTTTGATTGATAACGGGCGTTAAAAAGTTTGCTCAAACCCTGAACATTTGCTCACTGGAGAACAGAGACAAAATGAAAGAGCTGTTCAAAGCAAAGCATACAAAATACTCTCCCAGACTCCATACCCCCTAAAAAACCAGACAAGGTAGAAAATAGAGTCACGGAAAGAACACAGACTCAAATGCCAGTCTTATTTCAGTGTCCCTGTAATCTGAGCAACTCACTCACGTATTTAATTTATTTAATAAATACATAAACTGAGTTTCTACTGTGAGTGAACAAAAGGTTTATGACAGGCAAGTGAATTAGACATGCAAGCTCTCAGAGCCTACAGACTAAAGTAACATTTGCAATTGGGGGTGACACCGAGTTCACTGTCCCACATAAAAAAGCACATATGAGGTTGACAGTCAGGTTATGACAAAACGTTAGCAGCTTTTGAAATCTTATTTCATTTGTAAAGGTTACAAGGTTACAGGTTGAAAGTATGTTGAAGACCTTAATACTTAACACTTTTTACTACATGCAACTCTATCCTGTACTTTCCTGTATCTTCCCAAAGATGGCTTTTCAGCTAACAGGGATTCCCACTTAATTCCACTGCAGGATCTCTGTCATTATATTAACATAATCGAAGCATAAGCACATCCCTGCTTCCTCAAATAGAAGCCTCAAAATCAAACCGATAAAAATAAATTAACAATTAATCAATGATCCCTCTGGGTTAAAAATACAGGCCTGGCATGGTGGCTCACACCTGTAATCCCAGCAGCACTTTGGGAGGCTGGGGTGGGCAGATCACTTGAGGTCAGGGTTGAGACCAGCCTGGCCAACATGGTGGAAACCCTGTCTACTAAAAGTACAAAAATTAGCTGGGCATGGTAGCGCGCATCTGTAATCCCAGCTGCCTGGGAGGCTGAGAGCAGGAGGAATCGCTCGGAACTCAGAGCAGGAGGTTACAGGCGAGATCATGCCACTGCACCTCCAGCCTGGGCTGATAAGAGTGAGACTCTGTCTCAAAAATATATATATCAAGTGCCTGCCCCAAAATTACTTGTGATGTGTCATAATTTTTTCTTAGTGACTCACCAGCTTTGAAGTTCACAGAATTAAGATTAGAGTAATAAGAGCGGGCTTACAGTCTTAATAGTCTACACATGTTTATCTAAAATATTTGTTACATTTAAGGTTTAACACATTTAAATATCTGGAAGATTATCCTTCTAATTTCAACTGAAAATATGGTGGTGCCTACAGCACACCCTGGTGATTCATAGGAAGGGATCCAAAGCATGGTATTCCTTGTGCAATGATCAGGTTGCAGCAAGTGGCTACTAAGAAAGAGCATACCTCACTTACTCATGGGCTGATATTTAGGATGACATAATGTCTGATGCAGATTAAAATGCAATACTAGATGGTACAAATGCTTAGTGTATTAAATGGGTTCATTCTTCCTTAAATTCCAAAGTGTTAGCGTTATTATTTCACACACCCATTCTTCTCAGCAATGGCAGGGGTAATTTTGTGACTGAAAAACTAGGTGACTTTAAGTCCTCTAGGCATACACATTTTCTCCTACACTTACATCACTTCTGTCATCTAAAGCCTGCAACTTAATCCTAGACTTTTCTTCCAATCACTTTTATTAAAATTTGGCTGAGAGAGAACTATAAAGTGATATATTTCTCATAACCCTTCATCATAATTTGATTAACTTAAAACTATAAAAAGAGTGACAGTTAATACAACTAAGGGTATATTAAATAATGCAGTTTTCATTTCTTCCAACGATACTGAATTATTTCCACTTCCTTTGGGTAGACTGATATGTACATTCAAATAATATGTTAATAACTTGAAAGCATTAAAAAAATCATTCTTGAATGACAGCCTGCTAACATGATTTGGACATGGTCATATGAACCTAGCTAACAACACCACAAAGCCTTGTAGCTAATAGGTGGTAGTCAAGCTAAATAGGATAATTCTTAGGACAATGCCATGCCACTTTTTTATTCTATGGTTTTGAAAACAGGTAAAACCTGTTATTTTGAATGTCTTCCTTCATGAATTACAATTATACAACGACATTTATAGTTCACGAACACTATTTAAAAATCCTGAACTTCTTGCTGGCTAAAACCTAGACTGTTACTCGCCAGTTTTTAAATAAATGCCACTTTATATTCTATACGTTATCCGGTGTTTATAATGAGTTTGTTAAATGTTAACCATTTATCTTATACTTTACTGTAAATACCTAAAATTCAACTACATCAATAAGAAAGCAGTAATCTCTCTCAGAGAATACAAATAAAGTTCAGAGAGAATCACTTAAGTTCCTTCATTGAAATCATTTCAAGTATGTTCAAGTTTCAGAATGCTGATTGCTAAATTAAAAATTCTTCAATTCCTCTCTATCAACCCCTTGTATAACTGTAGAATCAAAATTATTTGCTTCAGTCTTTGATAACGGCTCTAAAACGTTTCACTGGTGACAAGAAAGTATTTTCAAAGTGAATACCCAATCCACGTGCTTAAAGACATCTTCCTAAGAAAAATAACTCTCTCTTTCAGAATATCTTTGACCCCTTCCCCTAATTAAGAAACCGGATGTAACATGACATTCATCACAGCACTAAAATGTGAACCATTGAAAAACATTTCTGAGATATTAAACAAACTTTATAACAACACATTATAAAATAACTGTAATGCTTAAAAGTAAACTATCATTGTAATAATTATTGTGGTTAATTATGAGAGCAAGGGTAATTTAAATGTCAATAGTAATCATTATAGTGGAGAAAACATCTTTTAGAGAAGCTGACCACGAATACCTCAGGATCTATCAGCTGCCTGTATTCACAAAATGGTATTAAAGAATACTAAAAATAATACTTAATATCTAGTGGCCTGAATATGGTAGATATTGCTTATTTCTAGTGTGAAAATTTCAACAGCGAAAGTAACTTGTCTTAGTCCTTCAATCAATAAAATAGAGAGGCCAGAGCTGAACTCAAATTTGACTCCTTATTTCATCTCTGTCGCCACTGTGCCCACATAAAATATCCACCATTCTTTTTAAGGCCCACAGAATCTGGCATGATCTCTGAGGTCCCCTTTGTCAAAGCTGTCTTAAGAGCTCTTTTTGTCCTGAATTTCTCCAACAGTCCTACTCATGTGTTCTTCTTAATGTGACATATGTTTATAAGGAACTCTGTATGTCTACATATCTTTTCATTTTCATAGTATATTACTACTTAGGTTGGATTCCTGCCCAGCACTTCTTGAAATAACTTTCACTCAGATGTGTTTATTCAATTGAAATGAAAAGAGAATCTGATTGGGGAAAGGAGAGGATATATCATGTTCAATGAATATCAACTCTCTAGTTCATCTCATTTATTAATGAAGCAAACACATACAACTACAGATCTTCACACTGAACAATACTTGGTGACTACCGTGCTATCTTACTCTAAAAAGAAAAAGACATAAATAAATTCATGCTTGGCCATACAGGGTGTTGCAACTCTAAATGCCTATTTACATTTTTGGGAAGGTTGAATGGCGGGTACTTTGTGTGCCTTCTAGGCTCACAGGTATTCTTGCCAAAATACAAAATTATTCTATGGAAAGGGCAATCATAAATTGATTAATTTGGTTTCTTTAATGAAATCATGTAGAAAGAAAGAGTAGTTACTACAATCTACTACAGAATAAATGAAACCTCCAACCTCTATGTCTGCAGCTCATGAAGCTACAGTTTGCATGTAAACTTGACCTTAATGTGACAGCAGTTGGTAACACCTAGATTTATGTCTCATGTCAGTGAGAGAAATATAATATATTTGATATCAACAGCCAAAATAAGGCGCTGCTACAAAAGGTACAAAATATTCTCTTCCTTAAAATGTTCATAATAAGGTTTTTAAAAATTTTGAAAATTATATGCAAGAAGCCTGAATTACTACTTTAGGAAATGAGTCTGGCGGCTCTTCTCAATTATACCCATTACTGGAAAAACTAAGAACGGCCCCACAAAAGCAATTATCTATGTAAAACATGCGATTTCCAACTTTGCTTACCTTGGCCCTTCTAATTAAAATTTGTATCTGTCCATCCTGACTGTGAGAAGGACGGGCATTGATTGTATCTTATATTTGACTGGATCATTGAAACACTTAGCACACAGCTACCACAAGGGAAAATTTTTTTTGAGAGTCTGTTGAATAGCCGGAAATGAAATGAACTCCAGCGTTATCCCCAGTTGATGTGAGTTTTCCTGAAAAACAAGATTTCCCTAGCCAGCTTCTATAGCTTTTCCATTTAAGAATCAGACATCTCTCTAGATTACACAAAGTCTAATAAACTAAGTCTTACTTTGGCAAAACCTCCTGAATTACCACTTTCCTTCACAACAAATATTAAAGGAGTTTGTACCTAAACACATAAAATTGGTGCCAGGAGAAATCAAAGAACATGTAGGACCCAGGGGCAGGTAAACCCATTTACTGTTATAAGCTAAATACAAACCCAAAAGGACCAGGTTACTTGGATGACCTTAACCTTCTAGAAATAGCTGTGTGTATCATCTAATAACACCTAAATTTATATCCCTCACTCATCAATGAAAATATCCTTTGGTATCAATTACGACAAAACGAAGGGAGATACTATTTAGGAAAAAGTTAGTTTATCCAGTGTGATGGCTTTGGTGTCAGCTTAGCTAGGCTAAACTAGAATTTCAAATTTCATTTCTTGTATGTTTCCAGTTGGGATGGTCTATAAAGTATACTTTCAAGAGATGGACTATAAATGGGAAAACAGTGGCCATTGGTAACATACACATACCTTCTCCAGCTACTCAAGAAAAAACTAATCTAAGCCAGGCGTGGTGGTGCCCGCCTATAATCCCGAGATCTACTCGGGAGGCTGAGGCAGGAGAATCACTTGATCCTGGGAGGCCGGAGTTACAATGAACCAAAAGATTAAGCCCTGCCTCAGCGCCCTAGGCAAAGAGCTGGAGCCTGTGTCCAAAACCAACAAACAAAACAAAAAACCACTCTAGATACTGTTGTGAGAAATTCTGCGGATGTAATTAAGAAAAGTAATCAGTTGAATTTAGGTTAATCAACGAAGGCGAGATTATCCTGGGTTAACCTGACCTCCCTTAGAAGTCTTTGAGGGCTTTAATTGCTTTCTAAGTTCAGATATTAAACACCAACTGGGTTTCTTTGTACCCCTCTGGATCTTCCTTCCTTACTGCCTTGCTGTGTGGACTCTAGATTAGTCCAAGCATGGAACTATACAAGCCAAAATCCCTCTAATAAGAGACAGAGAGAGCTGAGAGCTAGAGAGAGTGTGTGTGTGTGTGTGTGTGTGTGTGTGTATGTGTGGCCTACTGCTTCTCTGATTTGGAAACTTGTTGGCTTTCTTTGGCTTCCACCTTCATAATTCTAAAATAAAACTTAAAACATCCCATTAAGCCACTAACACATAAGGTAGCTCATGGCATGAACCCAAAGGCTAACATTATGATATGTATTTCAAAACAGTTATAGTATGATAGGAGCTATTTTAAAAGCCAAGAGTAAGTTTAAATATATTTATTCAGAATGTCAAATACTCTAGCTTTCTACCTCTACACAAGTAGGGCATAGTGGAAAGTATTCATTTCAGTATGAAAGCATATTTTATTTAATAAACAGATTAATCAATAAATATGATGGAAAATAGTTAAAATAGAAGTAAAAGCTTTCTTGAAATAAGTCATCCAAGGTAGTGAGTATATTGAAGACCATAAAAGCCCTCAAGCAATTTAAAATGAAGTTTTAGGCTGGTAGCGATAAGCTCAGCGCCTGTAATCCCAACACTTTGGGAGGGCAAGGGTGAGGTGGATCATGAGCCAAGAAGATCAAGATATCCTAATAGCCAACATGGTGAAACCCCATCTCTCTATAAAATACAAAAATCAGTAGGGCATGGTGGTGTGGCGGTAATCCCAGCTATTTGGGAGGCTGAGGCAGGAGAACTGCTTGAAACCGGAGGCAGAAGTACAGTGACCCTAGATCGCGCCACTGCACTCCAGCCTGGATGAGCAAGACTCGATCTCAAAAATAAATAAATAAATGGCACTAGAAACTCTACATTTTCCAAAGACATAATTGAGTTGCAAGCAACAGGTAGACACTAGGGGTACAAATGTGTATGTTGTTGAGTGTCATGTGTGCATATATGCTTTGAATTTTCACAAAATGGCCTGCGCTCTGGGAAAAGAAACATTAATGAAGGACCACAAAACAATAGTAATCTTGCTTCACCTTAACATCCTAGAATACAACCACATTTAGTTACTAGCCCATCAAAAGGTATTCTCTTTAAATAATCAGATTACATCACAATGAGGTGAAAGACTTGAAGTAAATGAATCAGATTACACATCACAGTAGTGACAGATTTGAGAGATAAATAATCAGATAATACCACAAAGAGGTGATTAGATTTGAGATAAAATGAAAAGTGAAAACTTTTGATTACATGTAAATGTCAGTGCTGGACTTATTTTGTATCTTAAGACAGTCACTAATTACCTATGTTAGAAAAAGTCAAATATTCAACATTTAAAGTCTTCCTGAAAGTTAATAAACTAGAAATAAGATCACTTGAAGAATTCCACTTCACATATAGAATGACTATTACGCCCATATCATTTATGTGCTTAAGTTTCCCTTTTAATTTATAAACTTTTAATATAATTTTTATCATAATCAAAATATACAAGGAAAAATTCCAAAACTGTTTTGGGCGTTATAATTATCCAAGAGATGTGGTATGTGTTAAATCAAGTGTATTTGATCAAATTTAATCGTTTTATTTCCCAAAATATTCCACTGAACCACAATTTATATTTCCATCTCTCCATTTTATGGCCATTTATACTGATTCAATTTTATTTGTATTATAAACAACCCTGCAGTGAATATCCTCATTCCATCTTCCCAAAGCACATTAGCGGCGAGGAACTTGAAGCTGAAATTTCCTAAACAGGACCTTCTTAAAAAACACACTATTAGTAGATAGTACCAAATTACTTTCCAATATGCCTGTGTCATTTACACTGTGCCTCACTGTGTAGAGTTCATATTTCTCCATATATCCTAGACATAACTTTGATAACATTGGGGACATCAAATGGTACATTATTCTCATTAAATATAAAAGATTCATTCCTTAATTATTAATAAGGTAAAGCATCTTTTCAAATGTTCACTGTTAATTCGGGTTTTCTGTCCTGTGAATTGCCTGTTCACATGCTTTGTTCATTTTTAATTGAATTTGTGAATGCTAGAATTGTTTTTGAATGAATTTTTAATACATTCTAATCACATACATTTGTTACATATGTTGCAAACATACTCCCTCTGTGGCTTGTCTTTTAAATGGGGTATGGTGTCTTTTGCATAAAATGATTTTAAATAAAATTTCAGTATGATTATAATAATGATATTCTTTACTAAAGTTTCTAGTCAGTAATCCTGCTTTACAATGAAGTCTAAAATGTATCTCCTATGTTTCTTCTGGTGGTTGAGTTTTTGTTCTTCATTTTGGAAGTGTGATCCATCAAAGATTTATTTTGCGCCCTTCACAGTTCAGCCTTATCCTATTATCATTTATTAAATTCATGCTGCCCACTTCTGTGCCATTTCCTCTCCATCTACCTCTTTCTTCTGTGCTTTTGTATATATCCTAGGTAAAATGGCTTGGTCCTAGTTCATTTGGGTCAACCTGTATCCCTCAAGTCCATACAGGCAATTGTTATGAAACTGATAGGAATTCTAAATACTCGGCTTTTCTCATTTTCTTTTAGAACTGTCCCAATTACAATGGGCAATTTTACTATCTTAAGAATTCTGTAATCAGGCGGGGCGGTGGCTCAGCGCTTGTAATCCCAGCACTTTGGGCTGAGGTGGTGGATCACAGTCAGGAGATTGCAGAGACCATGGTGAAACCCGTCTCTACTAAAAATACAAAAAAAAATTAGCGGGCATGGTGGCGGGTGCCTGTAGTCGGCTAAGGAAGAACTTTGAGAACTCGGGAGAATGAGTGAACCTGGGAGGCAGAGCTTGCAGGGTGAGCAGTTGGCGCCACTGCACTCCAGCCTGGGTGACAAGAGCCAGACTCGTCTCAAAAAAAAAAAACAAATTCTGTAATCAATTCATTTAAATTCACAGAAAAAGTTAGGATTTCTAATAGGTTTTACTATATAGATTTGAAAATATATATCTTTAAGATAAAATAAATTATATCAGTTTTCAAATTTATAGCTCTAAAGATGTTTGTTACATTTCCATGATTTTTTAAATATTTTGATATTCAAATTTTAGCGCGATTTACTTGCACAGTGTCACCAATTCGAACATTTCTTAAAAATTTTAAAGGTTTTAAAACCCGGTGTGTCTGAAATTAGTATACAGCTAGGCGGCAGTGAGCCACGGTGTTCCTGTCTAACCACTGTTGTGGGTGAGCTCTGGGCAGTCTGTCATTTCCCTGTGCCAGAGTGCCAGGAGTTGTCCTCCTCTGGCTGACAGTTTCTGCAGTAACATAGGCAACTGGGGAGGTTAAGGGGTATGGGACTATCTTGTCGCTTCTTTTCAAAGTGTGGGGCTTTGCGGCCCTGGGCTCCTCTTCTGAAATCCAGCCCACCAAGAGCAGGTGTTGTCTGGCCTCTGCATTACCTGTGCACACCAGGGCTCAGGGCATCAGTGCAAGTATGCTGACACTCTGCTATTTTGCTGCCAATAAATAATAAACACGGCTTCTGATTCAAGGAGTCCTGATTCATTTTGCCAGCATCCATGAGAACTGTGGTGGCAAACTGGCTTATCTTACACAGATAAAAAATCTCAGGCGCTTCACATTTCTTGACAACAATGTGCGTGAAAGCTTGAAATAGCTTGGGAAGGAAATTCACAGAGAATGGTAAAGTCACTCTTTAAAACCTGCTGCATCATCAGACATTCCTGTGAAACCGTTGCTGTATGTTTGAAAACAGCAAAACTTTGATACTGAACTCACGCGAAAGGTCTTAGGCATTTTAAGTAATTTCACCGAACTTTTCTTTTAATGTATACCATGGGATACAATGAAATGACAGGACTAAATAAGTTTAGAAAAAGCCTATTCATATATTCACATAAAATAAAAACTGTGAACTGCAAGTTCTCTGTCAATCTGCTTTTGTTTTGTGTATTTTATGTATACCAACTTAGTGATACATAATAAAATACAATCAATTCCAGTTCTACTTGTTTTTCTTAATCCAGTTTTATAAAGGTTGTCTCTCATTTGTAAATTTTCAAAAACTTCATTTAGTTAATCATCAATACAATTGCGTCACCTCTTCTTATCTACAAGCTGATATATTCCGATTTTGATGAATGCTTGAAGCCATGGACAGTACCAAACACTATATATATGCTATGTTTTTCCTATAAACGCATGCCTATAATAAAGATTAACTTATAAATGAAGCACGAGTAGAGATGAATATAAAATTGAGTTCTATAATATACTGTGTAATGAAAGTTGTGTCAATGTGGTCTGGTATCTTGCTGTACCACAGGTTAACGGAAACCATGAAAAAGCAAACTGAATGAGAAGGACTACTACATAATTTTCAATACATTTTCTATTTATTAATTTTTCCCTCTTTGTTTGTCTGCTCTGCTGTTCGGCACCGGATTCTTAAGTTAAAACATACATCCTTTATGGCCAACTCTTAGCACAATTTCCAGCTCAATTCCTATGATTAAATAATATACTGTAGACGAAAATTTCAGATGTCACAGAATTTCTGAAACTTTATATGAACAGCATGTAGTCTTTGAACCACTTTAAAAGGGTAAAATAGTGTGTCATTGTTGGATGCAATGTTCTTTTTGATAATTAGATAATTAAAAGAAGTATGCTACTTGGTAGTTCAGACCACCTTTATTCTTACTGAATTTTTGTCTGCTTACTTTATCAGTTATTGGGGTTATTGTCAACAGTATGATTGTGGACTTGTGAGCTTCTACTTTTAGTTGTGGTAGTTTTTGGCTATATTTTCAAGCTATGTTGCTTGATACAGAGACTTAGGATCATGATCTCTTCTTGCTGGAACGACCTTTTATATACTTTAGAACTTTCCATATTAAATGCCACGGGATAATACCCCAGTCTGTCCCTGTTTCCAAAATCAAAAGCTCTAAAAACAAAGGTTTTCAGAACACTTTTGCCAAAACCTGAATGAAGGTGATGTGAGACTATTTATAATTGTAACTTATCCCTTTTGGTGTGAATAGTCATGTGTATATATTTTCATTTTATTATTTTTGAGCCAGGGGTCTAGCTCTGTCACTGCCAGGCCTGGTCTGTACGACACGATCTCAGCTCACTGACCTCTGCCTTTAGCGATTCTCCCTCAGCCTCACAGGTAGCATCGCCCACCACACCTAGCTAGCTTTTGTATTTTTTTGTAGAGAGGCGGGGTTTCACCATGTTGACCAGGCTGGTCTCCGGCGCTCCTGAACCTCAGGCGATCCGCCCTTGACCTCCCAAGGGTGCTGCGGGGATTACAAACGCCGAGCCATGGCGCCTGGCCTTTTTTGGTCCGCGATTGCAGTCTGATTCAGCCAAGAGGGTTGCTCACATCATGGATGGATGAATGAATACAGCTCAACATGAATGACGCGAAACATCAGAACTTTCCTATTTTACGGTATATGAGATACTTTAAGTTTTAGTTTATAACGACACATACTTGTTCATATCTATGGGGAATTGATTGATAATTTTGAGATAGGGTCTAGCTTTGTCACCCAGGCTGGATTGTAGTGGCACAATCGTGGCTCACTGCAGCCTCCCACCTCGACTCCAAGCAATCCCTCCTGTCTCGACCTCCCTGAGTAGCTGGGACCAGAGCCACATGGCAGTGACCATGCCAGTTAATTTTATTTTAGTGAGACAGTCTCCCTGTGTTGCCCAGACTTTAAACTTGTCTCATTTCTTTGGGGTGTATT
>JAKGGE010002178.1:0-10987 GCA_023748175.1 Hoolock leuconedys
ATAATACCCCAGTCTGTCCCTGTTTCCAAAATCAAAAGCTCTAAAAACAAAGGTTTTCAGAACACTTTTGCCAAAACCTGAATGAAGGTGATGTGAGACTATTTATAATTGTAACTTATCCCTTTTGGTGTGAATAGTCATGTGTATATATTTTCATTTTATTATTTTTGAGCCAGGGGTCTAGCTCTGTCACTGCCAGGCCTGGTCTGTACGACACGATCTCAGCTCACTGACCTCTGCCTTTAGCGATTCTCCCTCAGCCTCACAGGTAGCATCGCCCACCACACCTAGCTAGCTTTTGTATTTTTTTGTAGAGAGGCGGGGTTTCACCATGTTGACCAGGCTGGTCTCCGGCGCTCCTGAACCTCAGGCGATCCGCCCTTGACCTCCCAAGGGTGCTGCGGGGATTACAAACGCCGAGCCATGGCGCCTGGCCTTTTTTGGTCCGCGATTGCAGTCTGATTCAGCCAAGAGGGTTGCTCACATCATGGATGGATGAATGAATACAGCTCAACATGAATGACGCGAAACATCAGAACTTTCCTATTTTACGGTATATGAGATACTTTAAGTTTTAGTTTATAACGACACATACTTGTTCATATCTATGGGGAATTGATTGATAATTTTGAGATAGGGTCTAGCTTTGTCACCCAGGCTGGATTGTAGTGGCACAATCGTGGCTCACTGCAGCCTCCCACCTCGACTCCAAGCAATCCCTCCTGTCTCGACCTCCCTGAGTAGCTGGGACCAGAGCCACATGGCAGTGACCATGCCAGTTAATTTTATTTTAGTGAGACAGTCTCCCTGTGTTGCCCAGACTTTAAACTTGTCTCATTTCTTTGGGGTGTATTCCAGAATCCTTGGCTTCTAGCCATCTTGAAATATACATTATTATTAGCTATGGTAACCTTCCTGTGCAATGGGAATACCAGAGCTTATTCTCCCTAACTTTTGTGTCTGTTGGGCAACCTCTCCTCGGCTCACTCCCCATAGCCACACCTCCCCTCCGCCCACCCAGCCTCTGGTATCTGGCATTCTACTCTCAACACTCTATGAATCAACTTGTCCTAGATTCCGTGAATAGAGATATATGGTATTTGTCTTTATGTTACTGGCTCATTTCATTTCTCAAGGTTCCAACCATGTGGCTGCAAATGACAGGATCTCATTCTGAATATTCATTAACAGAGGTGATTATGGAGTTGACCCTGCTGAGGGTTTACAAAATATCATGTAGTATGGGTACTTGACCTTCCCAGAACCAAGAATCTGAATTCCAAAACTATTTAAGCATTTCAGGTAGGGATTGTGGTCCCCTGTCTAGACAGACATCTATGTATTCGCCTCAGAACTGAAAAATGTCACATTTCTTGGTTTTCTTTAAGCATCTTGTAGTTTTTTTTTCTCCCCACTTCTGCTTACCCAGAGCGAGAGATTAAAAAGTGGGACAGGAAAGGACAGAAGGATATAGAACCTATTAGGTGACATCGAGGTGACAGCCCAGCTACTGCTGGGGTCAGAGACAGATGGACAGCCTAAAAGTCCCAAACTGTTTAGAAACTGCTCCGTCCTTTGAGGTTTATCAACTCAAGTGAGAAGTGGTAGCAAGAAGCCACAATATTCAGATCGAGCTGTCGGGTACAGGAAATGCATCAAAGATCAGTAGGTGATGGCCATTGTTCTCATGGAGGCTACATACTCTGGGTCTGTGCCTTGACTTGGTGTTATGAAATGTCATGTGGATGCTCACACAATCCCTAATTTATACTTGAGTTTTAGCTATGAAACCCCTTTGGTCATCATCTTGGGCAATTTATTAAAAGTGAACCATGTACGGTACCGTCATGTGTATATTCAACAAACAGTTTCCTACATTTAGAACATCCTTGGTAGCAGACTCCCAGAGCAAAGGATTCACATGTCCTGGAGGGGAAAAGGGGCAGGAGTTATGGAGGGGCTTCTTGAGCGAGGCACTGAGGACCTGCTTGTTGCCCAGGTTGGAGTGCAATGGCATGGTCTTGGCCCTGCAGTGGCTCCTGAGTTCAAGCAATTCTCCTGCCTCCGGCCTCCTGGTAGCTGGAGTTACAGACACGCACCACGCCCAGCTAATATTTCATTATTTTTACAGGCTTCCGTGTTGGCCAGACTGGTTCAGCGAACTCCTGACCTCCTGGTGATCTGCCCTTCTCAGCCACTTAAAGTGCCTGGATTGAGGTATGAGCCATTGTACCCAGCTTTTTTTTTTTTTTTTTTTTTAATAGGAGATGAGATGCTGTGTTATCAAGGGAATAGGCTCAAGCAATCCTCTCATCTCAGCTTCCCAAAGAGCTGGGATTACAGGCGTGGAAACCCCGTTGAGGCTGGTTCTTAACTCGATCTTTTGCTTACTGTATTATTTGAACGTAGGCTCAATCAAGCCTTCTACTACAAGCATGATCTCAGTGTCTGTGACATTCTCTTCCCAGGCCGGTTCCCAGACATGGATTGTTTCATTGCTGTCTTCTCAGTTGGCCTCTAGGCACACATCTGTTGTTGTGAGGTTGTGACATGAATGGTCGGCAGGCAGCTGCGGGCTCTTCATCTCTACTACACACATCACATCCTGGGACTGAGTGTTCAAGTTGCTGTCCACCTAGGCATTTATTTGTGTCTCGCTATTGGCCTGGCGTTTGGTTTTGTTTTTACTTTCTTCATCTTACAGATAGAATAACCTAGCTTTAGATCCATTTTTTTCTTTCAATGTGCCCTACGTCTGTCCAGCCTTCTGCTAAAGTTCTTGTTTATATTCCTGTGTTTCCCTTTGTAGTCACCAAGGCACGTGTGCAACTCCTTCCTAAACCCCTAATCCCTCGCCCGCAGCCACTCCGATGCCTCTGTGAACATCGGCTCCTCCCACAGAGTCTGAGCGACAGCTCCTCCCCTGGTTCCCGGCGCCAGAACGGCGGCAGCACCTGACCTTCGGCCCCAACGGCATGGCTGTATCCTTTACCCTCGAGGGGTCTTGCCAGAAGCAGCCACTCAAGATGCATCTCCTCTACTTAAGGAGATGTGATGGGAACTCTCAGTGCATCCCTAAATCCGGTAATTCAGAGTGGTCCTTCCAGATGCCCTTCAGACCCAGACTCTACCTCCCAGCCAAGGTCAGGGGACTCTCTGCAGATGTAGCTAGAGATGTAGAAACCAACCCACTGCCACTTACGAGGGGAGCTGCACGGAACTTCAGGCATCCAGAAATAGTTGGCTACTCCGGTACCAGGGCCAGAAATGGGCAAAGTCAAGACCTTGTCAAAGGATGGCTGGAAACAGCCAGGCTCAGAAGACAGGGTGCAGAGCCGAACAGCAGTGAGGCAGAGAGGCAACCGGGTGAGTCGCGTGGCGGCCTGCCACTGTGACGCTGGGTGGCAACAGCAGATGTGTTATTAAGGTACCCGGTGAGGGGTGAGGCTAGGCGAGCACACTGAGGCCTAGGGGTGATCTGAGATGAGCTCGCAGACACATCTTTCAAGCACACAAGGAATCTCTGCCATCAGAGCCTTCTGAGCACCTTCCCTTCCTGATACTTCACAGGCGATTCCTGGACCCCTCTGTGTCACTGGGTGTTTAAAAGGTGCCATAATGACAACTTCATTACTCTTCCAGTTCACTAATTCTTCAGTTGTATAACATCCATTTAATCCACTTGTTTGGTTTTTGATTCAAGTAACCATAATTTTTTTTTTTTTTGAGGAGTTTGTCACCGGGATGGAACACAGTGGCATGATCTCAGCTGGCTCACCCGACCTCGCCTCTCAGGATTCAAGCAATTCTCATGCCTCGACCTCCTGGTAGCTGGGATTACAGATGTACACCAACACACCCAATGGTACAGCCGGCCCCTTTCAGTGAGGCGGGCTTCACCATGCTGGCCAGGCTGGTCTGGAACTGCTGGCCTCAAATGATCCATACCTCGGCCTCCCCAAAGTACTGGGATTACAGAAGTGAAGGCCATGGGTACTTGATTTTCTATTCTCTTTGTAATGGCCTGTTCCTGTTTATGAGTTTGATTGTGAGCTTTGTATCTCAAGCGTTTGGGGTTTTTTTGAGTGGAGTGGCTCTATGCGCCCAGGCACAGTGCAGTGGGCGCCAATCTCAGCTCTGCAACCTCCGCCTCCAGGTTCAACAATTCTCCTGCCTCAGCTTCCTGAGTAGCTGGGACTACTGTCAGAACAGTGTTTCACTGTGTTGGCCAGGATGGTCTGTCTCCCTGACCTCGCTGCCTGCCTTGGCCTCCCAACTTGCTGCCAGGTTCCAGAGCAGACAGCCTGGCCAGACTAACCCCTGTGTGCTTCCAAGCCACTTTCAGATTCACCGGCACAGAATCTTTGCTTAGCCTTGTTGCCAACGCTGCGGCTCTTGTTGGGCATCTTCCTGTCATTGACTGTCAGGTTTGTCTGCGAGCTCTCATCTCCAGTAGGTTAACCTCATGGGAGGCCGATCACCTGGGTTGTAGAGGTGCTGCCTCTGCCACTGTCTCATAGTTCAGAGGTCCAGTTTTTACCCACTTTCTCGGTCAGGCTTCCCATAGCACATTCCCCTCAGTGCCATGACCAAGCATGTGCATGCTTTCGTTTTTCTGGTGATTCTCTTACTACCTACTTCCGAGGTCAAACATCCCATTCTGGGCCTACCAAGCGAAGATTGGTTATTATAGATACATCAGACATCGGAAAAGAAAGAACCTTTCTTAGATTGGTGAGCAGGGGAATGGTTGTAGTCTCGAAACTCAGTCTGACCAGGTCCTAAAGCTCCAGCCTAGGCACATGTCTCCTGGCCCATGGGCCTCATGTCTCACTCCCTAGACCCCACACACTCCTTCCATGGGCATTAGTCATGATCTTTGTTTGTGGCATCAAGATCCTTTCTTTGAGTTGGTTGTGGTTTTCTGGTTTCTTTTCAGAATTTGTGCACGAGGGTATGGAGAGTATGCTCGTCTTCTGCACCTTAAAGCAATTCTGAAAGACTGAGTAGTTTTTTTAGGGTCTTGCTCTGTTGCTGAGCTGGAGTGCAATGGTTGCAACCTCTGCCTCCTGGGTTCAGGCAATTCTCCTACCACAGCCTCAGTGCTTCCAGGATCACAGGTGTTCACCATCATGCTGGCCCACTACATGGCTTTGTGGTAGAAATGGGGTTTCACACCATGTTGACCAGCTGGTCTGCGAAACTCCTGACCTCCTAGTGATTCCACCCTCAGCCTCCCAAATTGGTGTTTTGTTTCAGACAGAGTCCTAAACTTCTGTGGCCGGGTCTGGAGTCCAGTGCGTGTGATCACCACCGCCACTGCCGACCTCTGCATCCTGGGTTTGAACATTCTCCTGCCAACTATCTCCTACCAGTGGCACAGAGATTTAGAAGTGTAAGCCACCACAGCCCAGCTAATTTTCAATATTTTAGTAGGGTGGGGTTTCACCATGTTGGCCAGGCTGGTCTTAAACTCCCGACTTCGGGTGATCCCGCCCATCTCAGCCTCCCAGAGTGCTGCAAGTTGAGCCTGAGCCACCGGTGCCCGTGTGGTGTTTTCTTTACTCGTCCCTATTATGGTAGCCATCACATCCCATATGTACCTATTTAAATTTATTTTGGTTAGGAAATTAAATAAGATTAAAAATTCAGTTCCTCTAATGCTCACTAGCGCATTTCAGGGGGCTCAGTATTAGCCACATGTGTGGGCATGTGGATGTGGAACCCTCCCCATCACCGCGCATGAGCTGTTTGGATGGCATTGCTCCCCAGCAATTTCCCATTTCTCTCTCTCCCTCACAGGTCTATTTTGCTGTCTTCAAGGCCGCGAAACCCAATGAGCTGGCGTGTCAATAATCAAACTCAAGATCCCTCGAGTTTAAAGATGTTACAGGAAATACAGAGTGGTGGTTGCTTTGGGGATTAGCAGAATACGTTCCCTCAGTATATCCGCCAAAACCGAGTGCGCTGAGCCCATGTTGCCCGCCACCCAGCCTTGCTTTGCTTTCAGTAGTCCGCCCCGGTTCTGAAGCCCACCGGCCTGCTCCTGGGAACACAGGCCGTCTCGTTGCTTAACCATGGCATGGTGGAGCACCGCCACAGATCTTGTTCTCCCTCGTTAGGTTGCCCTTGATGCTCACTAGAATCTCTAGAATTTGAAATGGACCCTGGGGCTTTACAGTGACTTTGTTCCATAGAAGAGGGGCTTTCTAGAGTCTTTGAGCTGGCTTTTGGAAAGGAGAAACTTTACCCAGTCAGAAGCCCAGTGTCCCTATGTATGCAGGAAGCTGTGGCTCGCAATAGACAGTGTTGGTATTGGTTGTGCTGTGTACTGGATTTGGGGTAGCCCCAGCGAACCATGTAAACTGACCAGATGCCAACTCAGATGAAAGTAATGGCTCTGGGCATCCCGTGAGGCAGTGCTTGCGCGTGGCGAGGTTTGTTGGGGATTGAGACAAACCTAGTGCTTCGCTCCTGGAACACCTCCCGGTGTCCAGCACACATTCTCCGCCTGCCTGTTTCTACAAAGATTTCGCTACCTTCTGTGGCTGCTTGTTTCTTTACTCTATTCCCAGATTAGTTATGCAAAAATTCAACTGCTTTCTACTTTTAAGTGTTTGGGTCTTTATTTTTCTAATTGACCCTTCATCTGAAGATTCTCTTCCCTTGTTAGGGCCTGTCCTGCCCCATTACCTTTACTTTTGGGGTGGGGTCTTGCTGTGTTGCCCAGGCTGGTCTCAAGCATACAGGCTCAACCTTTCTTCCCACCTCCTGCTGGGATTACAGGTGTGAACCACCATACACCAACTTCAATGGCCTTGCTTTCACAGTGGTCTTTACACAGTCTATATGATGTCTGGTGGCCCCCCCTGCCCTGGTTTCACCAATAATTGATAGATTTTCCCTGGGAATAACTTGAGCAGAGCTCCAGCCATTTATTAAAGTATTAGTTCTGCTTTGGTGAACTTGGTTGAGCTAATGGAAGGCTGGATGTCTTTCTTCTTCATCCAAGCACCCTAATGACTGTTTAGTTACGTCCATAGATGCGAACCTTAACATACCTGTGACTTTGCTTGAATTGGGATGAAAGCCATTCCGAAGTAGCTTATCCTAGACTTGGAAAATAAGATTTTTAACCCACTAGCTTCATGCTTTAGAGATGACATTCAAATAGCCAGATTCCCCAAGTGCCTGATCATACCTCCCCGTCTCGGAAGATGTTGCCTGTAGACCAAGAATGCGTGGAATCTTCCCAGCTATGAAACTGTATCTTGGAATGGGAAACCATGATTGTCTTTTAAGAGAAGGAAAAGAAATAGCCTTCTGACCCCTGTTCCTCAAATTTGTGTAAATCCTGGGGAGTCTGGGAGACACCATGGAGTGTCCAAAGTGTCTCTGGTGGTGGGTGGTCAGAGGCAGTAAACAAGTCCTTTTGTGAAGTGTTTCTATGTGAGAGATGTTTATATTTAAGTAGTTCTTTTATAAATAAAAAGCATTTCTAGCTGTGGATGTTTTCTTGATTTCCATGTTAAGCTGAACAGGTTTTTTAAGCTGAATGTTTTCCTGGGCTTCTGTGGATGCCTTCTTGACAATGAGAGAGATGTCCAGATCACCACAGGAGAATGGGAGGCTAACTGAGAAGAAATGCAGGCCAAAGTCATTTTGTCAGATTCCAACAGAATCTCTATATGCACTGAGCTGAGTCGGTGGTTCCTTCTTAGTCCCACCAGCACTTTGGGAGGCCAGGTGGGGATCAGTTGAGGCCAAAGAGTTTGAGACCAGCCACCAGCCAACATGGTGGCCTGTCTCTACTGAAAATACAAAAATTAGCGAGGGCGTGCTGCATGTATGGTCCTAGCTAATCAGAGTGGCTGAGGAGGCGAACCTGGGTGGCAGGGTTGCAGTGAGCCAGATCAAACCACTGTACTCCAGCCTGAAGCGACCAACAAGACACTGTCTCAAAAAACAATCTCTGTATACTCAAAGATGTTCATGCACGTGGTGACTTCTATTTTTCATTTGTCCCTGTAATCCTAACAGAACAGAAGAGCTACAGGATCTCTGGGGATAGGTATTTTCTCTGATACTGCAGATGTGGATACTGATACCTGGGATCTAACTAGGAATCCCTTGAGGCCTTGGCCTAGGAGCAGTTGGGGAGCAGGGGAAAGGGAAGTGAGCCCCGAGTGGCGGGGTTGGGATTGGACAGTGGTGGGTGACGGTGACAGTAAGCGATCACCCAGTGTTGGGAATAAATCACGGTTGGTGGGTAGGCTGCAGGAAAGCAGCTGACAATTCACCTATGCTAAGCGTGATAGACTAGGAAAATGGGGTCCAGAGACGTTTGCGTACTCACCAAGTCATATATCAAGTTTTTGAGGGTTGTGTGAGGTGAAACAGGCCTGCAGGCTCCGGGCTGAGTCTGTACACCTTGTTTAAGGAGCCAGACTGTCTGGCTTCTGACACTTAGCAGCTTGTGACTGGCAACACCCACCTCTGTCTCAGTTCCCTGGTTGAGGGTAGAGATAGTAATAGCATCCACCTTGCAGAGTTGATGGGAGGATTCCGTGAGTTGTACATGCAGCATGCTGCAACAGGACAACTGCTTTGGGAATACTGGAGTAGGACTTTCAGTGCTTGTCCCCATGGAAACATCTTAAACTATCCATGCATGAAAAATACCTAAAGCTAAGAAAACCACTTGAGAGATGACAGCACCTGGGTGTGCGTGCAAATATTAAGAAAAGATGCACTGGAGGGCAGGGAGGGACATGTTCACAGGTTCTTTGCCAGCCCCTCTCTCAGCTGCAGGCAGCACAGCTTGCAATGGGTTACCCTCTGCATGTGGGGAAGAGGGGAAGCCAAGTCCCAGATTCAGCCTTGGACCTCAGCAGTACCCCAGTAAAACCCAGTGCCCAGCAGACTCAGCCCCAGACTCCCGGGCTGGTGGCTGCCTTACCCCAGACACCTGGCAACATAGAAGCTTCCTGGGGGAATGCCTGAGACCACTATGAACCTCATGTGACTCACATTTGCTCAAGACCACACACCTGCCCATTCTTGATGAGAGAGTAGTAAGGGCCTAGGATTATGACCCCTTACTATTCTAGGCTCTAACCTATCTATGTATCTGGGATATATATGGATCCCCAGTTTCTAGCTTGGGAGACAAACAGAGAAATGATGGATTGCCAATGGGCCATCCCAGCTGGAAAGGGGAAGAAATACATGCAAAGCATTTCAACAGGCTTGGTGCTTACCAGAGTTCACTGTGGGTCAAATCATTGACCTGTTTCCTTATGTTCCCCTCTTGAAGTTAAACCATGGCAGGAAGAAGAACCAGAAATACAGTCCTGGATGGGTTTGTGCTTGTAGGAACTGGTTGTTAACAGCTTGTACCCACTGCTCCCACAGCGCCCTCTCCACCAAAGCACTCACCATCCAAATTCCCCTTCCAGCTGCACCAGATCTGGCAGGAGGTTGTGTGAAGGAATCACATCCAGATCTGGGTAGAGAAAAGAATTCAGCCACTCTCCTCTTGCCTGTCCTATCTCAACATCTCTGTCATCCAGAACTTGCGTTCTTAAAGCACAAAACCTAAAATAGCGAAGAGTAGTATGAACCCCAACCTTTAGAGATTTCTTGTGGGTATGAAAGGCGACAACCCCACCTATGACAAGGCAGAACTTTCTGGAGCCACTGCTTTCAACATGGAGCCTAGAACTTCTACTTTTCTCCGACATCAGTCCAGCTCTCCCTCAATGTTCCTCTCCACCCATTTTCTTACTGCCCGAGCTTTCCCCTCTTCCTCCTGTCCCCTGCTCCCCTTTTTAAGTCCAGAGCTGACTTGAGAGTTCTTGCATTGGCATCTACCCAAGTACCAACATCATCACACCAGAGACAAAGGCCTCATGGCCACACAGTGCAAACAAACAGAAGACTCTCGAATGAGGGGGATGGCCAGAGCGTTTCTACCCAGTTATTTTGTATTATATATATGTGATGCTAATATGAGTTCAAGGAATATCCCAGCAGCACACAATGTCCTCAAGAGTCCTGGCTTCCTAGGAAGCTCAGGGGTCTCAAAATAGCACATCGAGCACTTGTGCCAAGACTTACCCTGCATTATCCTATGTCCTGCCCCACCCCCCACACACACACAAAGAACTTACTACAAGGTGCATTAGAAGTAACAAAACTGATGCTCAGAGCCCAGTGATTGAGGGGCTGCAGAGGAGCATTGATCGCACCACTACTCCAGCCTGGACTGGCACCATATCCCAGCGCCACCAGCACAAGACCTGGCACAAAGAGAGCCTTCGGAGGCGGCTGGGTGTTCTGGAGACACCAGGCCCAGCTTGGCCGAATATCTCCCACAGCCCAACTCAGGCTGCGGCTTCCATTTCTCTTATTCCCCAGGACAGAATCAACAAACATTTATTTCCCAAGTGCTCACCCAGGAGCCAAGTGCTCTGGGACACAGAAGTGGATTGAAATTATTCTCTTCCCTTTGAGAGGGGCCAGTTCTGGAGTTCGCCGAGGCAGGACCTCTGGCTCCCTCCAGCCTCAGATCCTCAATCCCCTTCAACTAAGAAGCATTGGGAAGTTCTGGGCACCGGCTGCCTTGTATGACAAGCAGGGGTGGAGAATGCTTGCCCTGGGCAGGGTCATCTTCCTCTGTCCATGAGGGAAGGGGCCCATCCAGAGATTGCACCACTGCCCATTTTGTACCCAGGGGCAGGGAGGAAGGGAAACCAAGCCTCCCACCATCACACAAAACATCAGTTCCCTTCCAGTAGGGAAGTGGGTGGCTGGGGATTATGGGGTAGAACTGTCGCTGTCCCTCTGTCTTTCTTATTACACTTGTATGGAGGAAGCCAGACACGGTGGCTCCCGCCTGTAATCCAGCACTTTGGGAGGCAGGTGGATCACTTGAGCCCAGGAGTTCCAGACCAGCCTGGGCAGTGGCGAAACCCATCTCTGAAAA
>JAKGGE010001412.1:0-10997 GCA_023748175.1 Hoolock leuconedys
CCAGCGCCACCAGCACAAGACCTGGCACAAAGAGAGCCTTCGGAGGCGGCTGGGTGTTCTGGAGACACCAGGCCCAGCTTGGCCGAATATCTCCCACAGCCCAACTCAGGCTGCGGCTTCCATTTCTCTTATTCCCCAGGACAGAATCAACAAACATTTATTTCCCAAGTGCTCACCCAGGAGCCAAGTGCTCTGGGACACAGAAGTGGATTGAAATTATTCTCTTCCCTTTGAGAGGGGCCAGTTCTGGAGTTCGCCGAGGCAGGACCTCTGGCTCCCTCCAGCCTCAGATCCTCAATCCCCTTCAACTAAGAAGCATTGGGAAGTTCTGGGCACCGGCTGCCTTGTATGACAAGCAGGGGTGGAGAATGCTTGCCCTGGGCAGGGTCATCTTCCTCTGTCCATGAGGGAAGGGGCCCATCCAGAGATTGCACCACTGCCCATTTTGTACCCAGGGGCAGGGAGGAAGGGAAACCAAGCCTCCCACCATCACACAAAACATCAGTTCCCTTCCAGTAGGGAAGTGGGTGGCTGGGGATTATGGGGTAGAACTGTCGCTGTCCCTCTGTCTTTCTTATTACACTTGTATGGAGGAGGCCAGACACGGTGGCTCCCGCCTGTAATCCCAGCACTTTGGGAGGCAGGTGGATCACTTGAGCCCAGGAGTTCCAGACCAGCCTGGGCAGTGGCGAAACCCATCTCTGAAAAATGTATGGTGGCCGGGTGTGGTGGCACCGCTTATAGTCCCAGATACTCAGGAGGCTGAGGTGTGTGAGGATTGCTTGAGCCAGGACCTCAAGGCTGCAGTGAAACCAGGATGTGTCCACTGCACTCCAGCCTGGGTGACAGAGCAAGACCCTGTCTCAAAATAAATAAATAAACCATATAACCTTAAATTTACCATCTTAACCATTTTTTAAAATTGGCAATAGGGTGCATTCACACTGCTGTGCCGAACCATCACCTCCATCCATCTCCCAGAACTCTTTCATCTTGCAAAAACTGCAGCTGTACCTGTTAACAGTAGCACCCCATGCCTTCTCCTGCAGCCCCTGGCAACCACCCTTCTACTTTCTGTGTCTCTGTGGATTAGGCTTCTGGGTGCTTTTGTATAAATAGAATCAGATGTTATTTGTCCTTCTGTGAATGAAAGCATTTCTCTTCTTTCTTTTTTCTTTTCTTTTTTTTTTTTTTTTTTTGAGACAGTGTCTCACTCTGTTACTGAGCTGGAGTGCAGTGGCACAATCACAGCTCACTGCACCTGCACCTCCTGGGTTGAAACAATCCTCCTGCCTCAGCCTCTCTGGAGTAGCTGGGACTATTGGCATGAGCCACAGCCCAGTTAATTTTTAAAATTATTTTTGTAGAGACAGGGTTTCCATGCTGTCCAGCGGGTCTTGAACTCCTGGGCTCAAGCGATTCTCCCTTGGCCTCTGAGGTGTGAGGATGACAGGCGTCAGCCACCAGCGCCCAGCCTGGCTGATTTCATTGGCATAATATCACCAAGCTTCATCCATGCTGTGAGTGTGTCAGAATCTCCCCTCCTTCTGTATCTTTTTAATTTTGAATCATGTCATGTATACCTACTCAAATATCAAAACCAGCATTTTTAAAGACAAAAATACCTTGTTTCCCTTGCTTCAAATTGCATGTGAGTGTTTACAAGCGATTACACAAAATGAAAAGAAAAAACAGGTAAAGCCAGATAAAATAATGTAAAAATACCCAAATGAATCCCCCTCCTTGAGAGAATTGGTTAACATCAGCTCCTATATCCTTCCCAGCTTTCTTATTAGATTTTCTGTTCTTATGAGATTGGTTTTAGCGACAATGGGATCGACCATATGTGGTTTTCAAATGCCGTTTTTTCCACCTGACAATATATGGCAGCATCCTCCCGAGCAGGTGACACAGCAGGTGGCTGCAGGGCCATTGTTTGATGGGTCCTCCATGTCAGCGCTTAGAGTCCTTGCAATCTAAACAAGACCATTGAACACCTTTGTACCTCACATTTTACGTGTCCAGGTATCCCTCTGGGAATACCCAGATTGGGTTTCTGGATCAAGTGTGCAGATGTAGAAAGGCTTTTGTGCCCCTCTAAAGAGCCATGTGTGTGGCAGGCTGGAAGGCAGCTCTCCGGCATTCTCTACCACAGGCTCCCCAGTTGCCATGAGCAGCCAAGGAAAAGCAGGGTCCTGGGCCTTACTCCCCTCCTGCAGCAGCAATGTTTGTGCCTTAGTTTCCTCATTAATTCAAAAATATTGCCTCCGTTGGGTGCAGGAAGACCCCACTATAAATACTGTCCTTCCTGTGGTGGCCCTCTACCTTCCCCAAAGGAGGCGGGGTTGGGAGATCAGGCTCATCTGAGAAATGGGTAGGCAGCTTCTTCTCTCCAAAGGGTGAACAGAGGTCTCACCTGGTGGGTAAGCCCCTGGAGATCAAAGCCACATGCTAGGGGTAGAGTAAGGCTGAATAGCATCCCTCCCACACCTCCAGCCCGCTGTGCCCAACTCCATCCCACTTCCAAGGCATGGGCTGCTCTCTGCCCAAGGTTCTACACCTTCCCCTTTGTTATTTTCCTCTCTCTCCCTTACCTAATGCTTGACTTCAGGACCCAGCTTATAACCCCTCAGGAGGCCGACCCGACTCCTTGGTCAGGTCAAGGTACCACTCTTCTGTACTGCAGGCTCCTGGGCCACTTGGTGGTACTAGGGTTGCAAGTCCCCTACTGGGCTCCTCTGCTTAACTTCGTCTTTCTTTTCTCTCTCTCCCTCTTTCTGTCTTTTTTTTGTTTGTTGTTTTGAGATCAAGATCTCACTGTGTGCCCAGGCTGGAGTGCAGGGCACAGCATCTCTGCAGCCTCAAACTCCTAGGCTCAGGGATCCTCCTGCCTTAGCCTCCCAAGTAGCTGGGGTTACAGGTGCATGCCACCACACCTGGCTAATTTTTTTTTTTTTTCAGAGACAAGGTCTCACTATGTTGCCCAGATTGCTCTCAAACTCCTGGGCTGGGCGATCCTCTGCGCCTCAGACTCCCAAAGTGCTGGCATTACAGGTGTGAGCCACTGCACTGGCCCTCATCTCTTTCAAGATTGAGCCCGTCTCTGGGTCACAACTGCAACTCCAGTGCCCGACTGGAAACCTGGCACCTGGGAGCTCCATAAATACTCACTTTGGATTAAAAGGTAGTAATGTCATCTCCAGGACTTCTCTAGGAAGTCAATTTAGGTAATGCAGCCCTGTGCATGCCAAATGGCCTCCCTACCAGCCTCCCTGCCAGCCTCGGTTTCCCCAACAGCCTCCACCAGTCCAGGCCAACTCTGCTACTGTCTTCTCTGCACTTGAAGCACAGACCCCTGCAGCACATGGGGCAGATGATGGGAAAGTTGGTGTGCATGGCCTCCATCCTGGGACATTGTCTTTCTGCCTAGGCCTGGCCAAGCTATGGACCCTCACCCCCATCCCCAGTGTCTGCCCGTGCTTGCTTAAATTGGAGAGACAGCAGAGTCTGGGCAACAGATCTTGCTTTGGGCACTCAGGTCAAGAGGCAGGGCGTGGGGGTCTGTGCCCAGGAGAGTGGGAGCCCCATTGGGTTATGTTTACAGCTTTGGGAAAAACGGTAACTCCCAAGGCTATTTTGAAACCTAATATGTACTTTGGGTCTCTCATAATTTTATTCAAGTGACTGTGCCCTGGAGGTAAATGTAGGGGCACCTCAGAATGGTCTGCATACTTACTCACCATGGCAGCCCTGGGAGCCAGCTGCACCAGGACTGGAATTTTCCTTATCATATGCAGCCTGAAAAATGAGGGGCTGGCAGCCAGGCAGAGGCCACCAGGCGAGTCAGCTGCACCTGGATTGAAAGCAAGGCCCTGCGGCCTTAAACCCGTCACGCTTCCCTGGGGCTCAGTCTCCTCACCTGTGGAAATGGGTGAGAATGACCCTGGATTAAATGAGGATGGGCAAACACAAACTGGCTCCAGTGGGGCAAAGAAAAAAAGCACAGAACACAGGATCTAGGACATCGAGTGAGGGCGTCAGGTCAGTCATAAATGAAGTCTGAAGCTCAGAGGTGGAGGTGTGTGTCCAAGGTCCCACACGGGCAGCGGCTGGCTCGTGCACCTCAGAGACCCAGGAGCTGCCTGCTTGTGCAGCTGGTAGGGGAAGGAGAACATTCCAAGAACCTTAATCTCAGGAGGGGGAGGGAGGGGAAGCGACAAGGACCCAGCAACACAAAGAACCGTGGGGCTTGCACAGCCCAGGATGGGTGACAGAGACAGCAGCCACCTGTCTGTGTGCAGAGCGTCGTGTCCTCACTGTGGCGAGAAGGGGGCGGGTTCCAGGCGCAGCTGGAACAGGTAGTGGACTGCAAACACTTGAGCACCAAAAGAATTAGTGACAAATACAGCTCGGGGGCCAGGACTCATTACTTAATCCCCAGGCTCCTGGCCATCATGTGGCGGGCCCTGGCATTCCCACCTGATGTGAACCAGTGGGGGAGTCTTGAGGCAGAGACACCAGGCAGCCCCACAACACACAAACAGAGTGACAACTTCCCACCTACCCATGGGGCTGGAAAGCCAGTCCCCTTAAGATGAGAGGAGATGAAATGGGCAAAGCCTCAGGACCCTACTGTGACTGCAAAGCCCCTCAGTATCTTTGTGGGCTTGTCATCTCTCACCCTCATTCTGCTGATGGAAACTGAGGCTCACCAGGTGCAGTGACTCATCCAGAGTCCCTACATAATCATAACAACGTATGAGCTTCCATGGCCTGACCCAGCCGCCACTGGGAGGGCAAGAACTTGGGGCTCTAGATGGATAAGTCCTCTGAGAGGCAACTGCCCAGATGCTGCCGGGCACCCACACAGAGGGGAGGCAGAGGTCACTAGCTGGCTATGCAAAAGAACCCGGCACCAGCGCCTCTCTTCTCATCCCAACCCGGGCTCTCTTCCCCTCTGAGATTTGGGCCTCCAACCACAGGTCCCAGTCCGGACTCAGCAGCCAAAGAGCCCGAGGTCCAGGAGCCGAAGCCTTGGCCACGACCTGGGGCAAGAGTGGGAGAGGCATTTGCAGCGTCCCCTGTCCCTTATCCCAAAACATTTTGATGTCAGGCCAGAGCTGGTATGAATTGTCCAACTCAGGCTCCCCAGCTGGTGATCTGCTAAAGTGACTTTACCTCTGAGCCTCAGTTTCCTCATCTGTGAAATGGGAATACCAGCAGTACCCTACACCTCCCGGGATGGTAGAGACCCCCACAAGATCATAAACACCAGTTGCCTAACATTATTTTGCTCACTTAGTGAGCAAGCCCCCACACCTCTAGCTGCTGGGAAGGCTGGGAGGGAGGCTGGGGCTTGCTACAGCAGTCAGGGTGGGCCCCAGCTAAGTTGCCATGCTAGGCTTTGTCTCTGGGTTCCTCTCTCCCACTGGGACTGGAGGGCTGTCTGGTATCCAGGTGACCAGGGTGCCCAGCACCGTAAACCCTCAGCCATATTGACTGGATGAATGAGCTTGTGGCTGGAGCCACCGAGGCGTGGCTCCCTCAGCAGGGCCTTGAGGGAAGCCCAGCCCTACACATGCTGACTGTGTGGCCTTGGTCCATCCCTGCACCTCTCTAGACCTTCGCACAGAGAAGCTCCATTTCCCACCAGGGACTCCAGACTCCCCAGCTCACACCTAGGGGAGACCCTGCAGGGGGCGTGGCCCAGAGGACAGCCTGCCCAGTGGGGGCCTCCCCAGCTGGCCTGGGCCCCAGGGACAGACCAGCAGGAGCCCACGCCCACCCTGCAGGCCCTCAAAGTCTCCTCCTCGGTGACTTTGTATGGGACAGATGGGACACAGTGTGGTATCATCCAGACCAGATGGCCTGGTTGACTGAGACCGGGACACCAGCAGGTCCAGCCCTGGCAGGCACAACCTGCTTAAAACTTGCTCTTGCCCCAGTAGTGTCCCCCTGGCAGCAATTACTGGTGTACACTCAGGCCTCGGTCCTCTCCGTCGGAGGGTGGGGGCCTCCCTGGCACCTCTAGGGCCCAGAAGAGGAGGCCCCTGGGAGGCTGTGTGGGAGGAGAAATCCCACAAGTTGGGTGGGAGTGGAGAAAGATCACCACTGCTTGGCCACAGGGCAATGGGACTATGAGAATCTGCCAGCCCAGGGGAACAGCAGGCAGGAGCACTGATTCAAGCCGGGGGGAGCTCTGGGGCTGCAGCATGGGGCTGGCTGTTCTGCTTCCAGGACATCTGTTTTGCAGCGGGACCCGCCAGGGCAGGGGCACCACGGCCACCTTTCTCAAGCCCTGCCCAAACCAAAACAGCATTGCCACATGAGGAGGACACTTGGACGAAGGCTGGCTGGATATTTTCATTGGCCCGTGGTGCTCAACCTCTCTGGGCCTCAGTTTCTCAGGAAGATGGGACCAGGTGATCCTGTGAGGATCCAGTGCTTCTTGGCTCAGGAGGGCTTCATGACTCTAGGAAAGGAATGTGCCTCCCTCCCAGAAACTTGTGGGATCCTGGGGAGCAGCCAGTCTCCTGCATGAAGGTGTGTCTCAACTTGTATCTGGGGTGAGGCAGATCTCAGGAAGTGGAAAAGGGTGTAGGTGGGAGAGAGGAATTTTGCAAGTAATGGGTGCCTTGAGAACCACAGGCAATTGATCCCAACCACTTGCCTCCTCTGGGAAAGGCTAAACAAGGGGAAATGCAGCAGTAGGGAGTCATGGGTTAGACACAGGGCACTTCCCAATGGGGGGGAAAGGCCACAAGGCAGGACACTGGGGTTGTGCAAATCTCAGAAGGGAGCTCTGGAGATGTGCCAAGGCAGGCGGATCTTTGGGGAGGATTTGCAGTGGTCCTTCCCAAGATGAGGAAGGAACAGATTGACCTCTGGAGACCCCTGGAGAAAAAGCAGGTCCAGTAGGGTGACCAAACAGACCTTGGTCCCTCTCTCCCCGCACCTCAGGGGAGCTCAGCAACCTACTCTCCAGACGTGGGGAGGCAGTGGGAGAGTGTCATCTCAGGGCAGAGCACTTTGGCCCAAGCTTGGCCCGCAGTCTGGGGCCTGCATGCTGGTTCAGTAGACACCTCTGGAAGTCTCTCAGGGCAGAGGCTGCCAGCTGTAACTCCAGAAAGCCAAGAACACATCAGTAGCAGGAGGAGGGAGGAAGGCTAGGTAAGGGGGCTGCCGGCCAGGAGTGACAGCTGTGTCTGTGCTTACAGCGGAAGCAGAAACATGGGGCTGGGAACTACGGGCCTGACTTTGGGCCCCTAATCGCCACTCTCGCCCGTGCAACTTTGGAGTCACTGCCTTCTCTGGCAAAGGGAGAGAAAAGGTCTAACCAATCTCTAAGGACTCTTCCAGCCCTGATTTAATAGTCCTTGGCAAGCTCTGATTCCTAGCTCCCAGTTCACAGCATCATCATCCCAAAGCCCAGAAACACGCGGGGCCTGAGCACGTGGCCAGAAAAGGATGGATGGGGTTGGACAGACTGACAGGACAAACGGATGGATGGATGGATGGATGGATGGATGGACAGATGGACAGACGAACAGATGAATGGAAGAATGAATGATCAAGTAAGGGTAATCCTGGCAAGAAGGAAATGCAGAAGGTCCTAGGTGTGTCCCCTGGGATGCCTCCTTACACTGCTCACGGCCTCCCTGGAATCACTTGCCAGTGATACAGACCCTCCAGTATCCAAATCCTTCTTTTGCTTGTAGGTACATGCAAATACCTACACATGCAGATACAAGTAGCACACGTGCTCAAAGCAGTGACCCAATTCTGAATCCTGACGAAAGCAGGTCCCCCCCCAAAGGCCATGAGGAGGTTTATCTGCTCCAGTCTGATTCTAGGGTGTAATCTTGGCTTTTAAGTCCTTTCCAAAGCTGGGTGCAACACGGGAACTCTGGTGGTGGAACCCTGGTGAGCGATCTTGAGCCAAGAGACCTGAGAGTCACATGCCCGTCTAGCTTTGGCAAGGAACAAGTCATTTTTACCTGGCACGACTCAGTTTTTCTATATCTGTACAATGGACATGGCACGCGGCGCCTTGCTGGGTAGTGCGTGTTCAGAGAACACATGTGTGCGGCTCAAACACTGCAGTGGAGGCATACAGGAGGGTGCTCTCTCAGGAGAGTGAGCAAGATGGCGATACAATTGTTATGAGGATCTTGGCTCCTTCTTGGGGGGGGGGCAGGCACCAAGCCAAGCCTCCCAAGGCTTCTCTGTTTGGGCCCTACAATCCCTTCCACCTCGTTTCCCACCTTGGGGGGTGATGTGCTTGGGACTTAAGGCAGGGAAGCTACAAGCCTTTGTCTACAGATGAAACCTAAAACCAGCTGCCCTGACGTCAACTCTGGAAAAACAATGCCAAACCAGCCTTCAACGTCACTCTCTGCCAAGGTCTGGGAGTGGGCCCTTCACCACAAGGCTTCACAAGGCGATCTGTGAAACACCAGAGGAAACCATCACCCATCATGTGCCCAGATGAGCGGGCGGCTGCCTTGCTGCTGCAGAGCAGGGCAGGGTTTGAACCCTGATATTTCCAACTCCCGTGGCACCAGCCTGCCAGGAGATGAGCTCCATGACATGGCGAGTACTTTTAGATCAGCTTGATCTGCAAGAGGCAGGTTCATGTTCTGACCCTACCTCATGGTGAAAGGACCCTCCAGACCAGCGATGTGACCCTAAGGGCTGCTTCCAAATCCACACAACGGGGAGGCTGAGGCAGTCCATGATGTGATCCCCAGGGGTGGCAGGGACAGGGAAAGACTCCGCCATTCTTGTCACATCAGGCCTCGACCACAGGCTCCAGGTAACCTCCTGCACTGGACACAGCCCCTTGAATGCAGGTCTTGCCTTCCCAGTCACCCTGCGCGACAGTCTGCTCCGAGGGAAGAGGGGACATGACCTCCTCCTACTTGGGCAGCTCTACTGGGGAGAGGAGATGGCAGGAACACAAAAGGCAGTCTTCAGCCAAGGGGGAGGGAGCAGGCAGTTCTCTTGTGCCCTGTTTTCCTTGTATGAGATGGGATGGGATGATGGGAGCCAGTGTTGGTGAGCCCTGGCCCAGAAAGGCTGCCCTGTCTCTCCTTATCTCTGGGGGCAAAGCCCTGGAGCTGGAAGTCTTGAGAACTTTGCCTAGAATGTTGGAGTTGGGTGAGACACAGAGGCTGATCCTTCATTTCCCCACAAGACTATGTTTCCTGGCTTCCCTTGTCTGGGGACGTGGCCTGACAGATACTACTTTGGGTTTGTACACGTTTTTATATGTACAAGCCTTGGGGCCTGGGGGAGCTGGTGGGGGAGCCAGACCCAGGGCAGGAGGGGAGGGGTAACAGCTGAGGGGCCAGTGGCCTTAACCTCTGCAGGCAACATCAAATCAGCAACCTCATCAGCTAAGATTGTCATCCCATTTTACAGATGGGGGGGCTTGGGGAGGCTCAGAGCAACACAGCTCCAAGCAGTCTCACCTCCCAGGAGCCAGGCTCCCACTCAAGAGAAGGCCCAAATCATGGCCAACAGGAACATGAAGCAAGGCAAATGAAGAGAGGCTGTACCCCAATTCCCCACAATCGAATCATGTAGGACTCAGAAAAAGAATAACCTACAAGTTGGAGGTCCCTCAAACGGCGTCAGGTTAATTCTGGCTCTGCCTGCAGTAACTTGCTGGGTTCAGGCCATCCCTGAGTCTCAAGTCAGATAAGTCCTGATGTTTTATTTTATATTATTTCTTTTCTTTTTTTTTTTGAGATGGAGTCTCATTCTGTCACTAAGCTGTAGTGCAGTGGCAAGATCTTGGCTCACTGCAACCTCCCACTGTCGCAGGTTCAAGCGATTCTCCTCCCTCTGCCTCCCAAGTAGCTGGGATTACAGGCACGTGCCACACCCGACAAATTTAAGTCCTGATGTTTTTAAATGTAATATTTTGTTAAGGTAAGTGTGAAACCAACTGCAATGTAATAAGACTCAGCTAAGCCATGGTGGCTCACATCTACAATCCCAGCACACCTTGGGAGGCCAGAACTGGAATCACTGAGTAGCCAGGAGTTCAAGACCAGCCCGGCAACATAGCGAGACCCCTATCTCAGCGAGGTATTAAAAAAAAAAAAAAATGTAACTGGGTGTAGTGGTGTGCCTGAAGTCCTAGCAAGCTCCTTGGGAGGCTGGGGCAGGAGGATTGCCCCATTGCCCAGGGGGGTTGAAGGATGCAGCAGGCTGTGACTGTTCAACTGCACTCAGCCAGGGCAGCAGGCAAGACCCTCTCTTAAAAAAAGTCTTTCATATAAAAGCATGTGCAAATCCCAAGTACTATTTGTCAGGCCACATCCCAGACAAGGGAGCTGTGGAAACGCATAGTCTTTGTGGGGGATGAAAGATCACAGCCTCTGTGGTTACTTGCTCTCAACATTCCTGGCAAAATTCTCTCAAGACTTCCAGCTCAGGGCTTACCCCAGAGATAAGGGAGACAGGGCGGCACCTGGGCCAGGCTCACCAACACCTGGGTCTCATCATCCCATCCCATTCCATACAAAAGGAAAATGAGGCACAGAAATGGTGCAGCCCGGCACAGGGCTGGCAGATCGGGAAGGCAAGGTCAGGGTCAGCATCCCAAGACCGCAGAAACCAGGCCAGGAGCTGGACAAGTGCCAACCTCTGCAACATGGAGACAAACCCCACGGGCAACCTCAGATGTGTTTCCAACAGTGCTTGGCACTGTGACACAAGTACAGTAAACTTTAATCAGTGGGATTCTTGCCTGTTCTTCTCATCTAGATTTCTGCCATGATAACATATTGGGTGCTGTCAATCAAATGAGGACCTACTTTGCCTTACTCATCCATTTTTGATCCAAGGGATAAGACAATTGTACCTGAACCTTGGCCCGATGCCTGCATCCTTGCCCACCTTCCTCTGTTTCGGAATCATCTTCATTGCCATGCATCATGGACTATTGGTATAGTTTTTGTTTGTTTGTTTGTTTAGATATAATTCAT
>JAKGGE010000148.1:0-11026 GCA_023748175.1 Hoolock leuconedys
GCACTGTGATTGGGGCACATTAAACTTTAATCAGTGGGATTCTTGCCTGTTCTTCTCATCTAGATTTCTGCCATGATAACATATTGGGTGCTGTCAATCAAATGAGGACCTACTTTGCCTTACTCATCCATTTTTGATCCCAGGGACAAGACAGTTGTACCTGAACCTTGGCCTGATGCCTGCATCCTTGCCCACCTTCCTCTGTTTCGGAATCATCTTCATTGCCATGCATCATGGACTATTGGTATAGTTTTTGTTTGTTTGTTTGTTTAGATATAATTCATTTATTATAAAAGGGAGGCATGAAAATTATTTACATGATGAAAGATTTCAGAACTTCAGTGGAATGCACGAGCTCATGTTGATGCTATTTCAATAGTGATCTATTTAATCTACATACTACCCAAGAATGTCACCGTCTCTAAATAAGAAATAATACTTGTCACCTAGCACCACTTTGGTGCCTGCATATTCTGGGAGAAGAACTTTATCTCCAACTTTCACTGCATATTCTGGCACCAAAGTTGGAGAAGAACTTTATTACCAACTTTCATGCTAACTGGGTGAATCTCTTCAACCTTCACTTCAGAGCCTGATCCAACAGCTACTACTGTTACTTGCAATATTTTTTCTTGAGATATTTCTGGAAACATATGCCTTCGTTGGTTACAGTTTTAACTGCTTTCCTTTTAACCAATACTTGGTCAAAGAGCAGAATAAACTTTCTAAATGCTTGCCTGCCATGATTCCTGCCGTCGAGGCTCATACTTTGTTCTCATGCTCCTGATGCCAGGACACTCTGGTATCCAGTGCTGAGCTCATCCCATGAATCTCTCCATACTTCCCAGAGTTCCTGGGAAAGTATGACTTTCTCTTGTAACCCAGAGCTGGATCTAAGCATTTCTATCATCCTCAACATCTTTTTCCCCAACCCCTTCCAGTGGTTGAATTATAGCTTCTGTCTGTTCCCTGCTGTCCTATCCATTTTCAGCTAATGAGACCATGCTCAGCCTTGTCATGGATGTGTGATAAAGAGAAAATGAGTCTGGGCATGGTAGTTTACACCTGTAAACCCAGCACTTTGGGAGGCTGAGGTGAGATAATCATTTGAAGCCAGGAGTTTGAGACCAGCCTGGGCACATAGTGAGACCTTGTCTCTACTGAAAAAAAAAAATTAAAAATTAGCTAGGTGTGGTGGTGTGCACCTATAGTCCTAGATACTTGGGAGGTTCAGTGGGAGGAGTGCTTGAGCCCAGGAGTTTGAGGCTGCAGTGAGCTATGATTTCACCACTGCACTAGGTGAGATGCTCACAGAACCATATTAAGCTGAGTTGGCAAGCATGTCAAAAGGGCATCTGATACAACCTTTCTCTTGTGGGGAACGTCCTAGCTGATTGCATGGGCCAGGGACACAGAGTGTTGTTTGGATGCCAGTCATGAACCTCCAGATACCACAAAGCCGTGGGTAACTAGTAAACTCCAGTAAATTAGGACATCCATGTTGGTAATTAACATCCCTTACTCCCTTGGAGAAACAACTAAAACACTGTCAGGATCCACTTTCTGGAGGAAATGGCCTTAAATTACATCTTAGGGAGTCGATTAGGTTCACAACTAAAATATGTAAGAAGCTAGGTAGGTAACATAAACGAGTGAATGGGGCTAGTGTCCACATACGTGCTGTCTACATGGTGGGGACTATGGTGAGCCAGACAGCATAGACCCTCTTTAAGAAACCAGCAATTGTTCATCTCTCTCCAATAGATGTCATACAGGAGGGAATGCCCAGTGTAGCCAAATCTTCCACCCTTGCAAGAGATGATGGAAATCTTTTAAACTAAACTCAGCTTTTAAATGTTAGTTACCTTTAATGCCTATCCAAAAAAAAATTTCCAATGCTGTCTTAATGTTTAGCAAGAAGCTTAGGGTATAGAGGGTAGAAGGGAGGCTTGCTAGGTATGGGGTAGACCACAAGCAAAGGCCCAGAGGGAGGACTGAGCATCGTGCAGAAGCCACAGTGAAGCACGTAGATGTCATGGAGGATTTAGGGACTGGTGGGAAAAACACAGGGTACATAGGACCAGATTAAGGAGAGACTTGAAGTCAGCCAGAGTAGTTCAGATATGATTTATGGCATAGGCCAGGACTGGGAAGGCCTAGGAGCAGAGATAGCAGCTAGGATTGTAGTCTTTTAAAAGTCTTTTTTTTTTTTTTTTTTGAGACAGAGTTTCACTCTTGTTGCCTGGGCTGAAGTGCAATGGCGTGATCTTGGCTCACCGCAACCTCTGCCTCCCAGGTTCAAGTGATTCTCCTGCTTCAGCCTCCCCAGTAGCTGGGATCACAGGCATGCGCCACCACACCGGGCTGATTTTGTATTTTTCTTGGAGACGAGGTTTCCCCATGTTGGTCAGGTTGGTCTCGAACTCCCAACCTCAGGTGATCTGCCTGCCGCGGCCTCCCAAAGTGTTGAGATTACAGGCACGAGCCACCGTGCCCAGCAGGATTGTAGTCTTAATTATGTGGCTGTTCATACCATGACCACCAGTAAAGTTAATTTGAGGTTGAATTAAAATACATTCCAGATAGTATCTCATTGTGGCTTTGATTTACATTTCTCAATGATCAATGATGTTGAGCTTTTATTCATATGATTCCTCAAAGACCTAAAGACAGAAAAACCATTTGACCCAACAATCCCATTACTGGGTATGTACCCAAAGGAATATAAAACATACTATTATAAAGACTCATGCATGCATATATTCATTGCAGCACTATTCACAATAGCAAAGACATGGAATCAACCTGAATGCCCATCAATGATAGACTGCATAAACAAAATGTGGTACATATACACCATGGAATACTATGCAGCCATAGAAAAGAATGAGGTCATGTCCTTTGCAGGGACATGGATGGAGCTGTAGGCCATTATCACTAGCAAAATAACACAGGACAGAAAACCAAATACCACATGTTCTCACTCATAAGTGAAAGCTAAATGATGAAAACACATGGACACATAGAGGGGAATGACACACACTGGGGCCTTTCAGAGGCTGGAGGGTGGGAGGAGGGAAAGGATAAGGAAAAATAGCTAATGGGTACTGGGCTTAATACATGGGTGATGAAATAATCTGTACAACAGACCTGCATAACACATGTTTACCTTTGTAACAAATCTGCACTTGTACCCCTGAACTCAAAATAAAAGTTAAAAAAAAAGATAAAAATAAAATATGGTCCAGTAAGTTTGGACAGTCAGCATAGACTACACCACAAAGTAAGAGATAAAGAGGGAGAGGAGGCAAAATGATGCGCATGAATTTCAACATTTATTGAGAGTTCTTAGTTTCTAAGCTCTGTACACCAGCCTAGTCACAGGAGATTGAATATAAGTAAGAAGTGAATCACACTTTAGACTACTGATGATCTAGATGGAGAAGTTCAGAGAGAGGAAAATTAGAGATCAAGTTCCAAAACCTTGCACTGGCTTCTTAGTTGTGATAGAAAAGAGCAAAACAGGACAGCAAAATAATTGTCTACATCACATATACATTAATAAGACTCATGTCTGCCCATTTTTATGGCATTATGTTACTCAAAAGAGGTGGACATGAGATCCATGCAGCTGCCCATTGTATGATATGCCATATCTTTACAATCTTGTAGAGAAGAGTGGTCTTCACTATGAACCCTAAAATGCAAGGCATGAGTAAGACCACTCAACAGGAGACTTGCTTTGTAAGTGATTTGCTTAGGACATTAACACCTGTATGTGGAGTAAAAGCAGAGATGGTTAAGTGTTTTTACAAACAACACAAGGGGTATGAGCTAATTATTAGATAAAGGAAGTCCTACATGTCTATCATATAAAACTTATTTTTCTTGGCCAAAAATTTTTAAAAAAGGAATTTGTAAAGAGGTGGGAGGAACAGTATTCTCTCGCAAGAGAGATGGAACATTTTAATGATGTTCTTGAGAGGAAGAATATTACCACTGCATCATTTTGTACTATCTGTTATTTGAGGAAATGAAACATTCTACATAAGAAATGAACAGAGGCGAAAAGTTTTAATCTGTTGCCCGTTCAGTCCCTTCCTTCTTCTTTCCTTCTCTCCCTCTCTTCTTTTCTTCCTCTTTCCATCTACTCGTTCTCTGAGCATCTGCAAGAAACCTGGGTGATTTCCAACACAAACCTGTCGCTTAGGTAAATGAGACTCACTACCAGCAGCTGCAGTGTTGAGACACTTGAAAGGTTAATTACAGAAAGACAGTGTGCACTTGCAGAAGAGCAGGTAGAATAAAGTGCTGAATTCCTCCTGCCTAATTGGCACCACAGAATTCCACACAATTTCTTGCATCTCACTTTAGAATGACAGCCTCACTCTACATTCTTTCTATGACCAAAGGAAGGAGACCCCTTTGCAGTATGCAATGCTCAGGGACATCTGTTCTGTGGACATTAGTTCTATATATGGAATGAATATCTGTGGGGTTGTGTAGGCATCAGCAAATTTTATGTAGTAAATAATCATTGGCAGGGTCTGTGCCACAGAACAGGACTGCAGATACAGATAAAGTCATATGGGGACTCCCAGGAGCTAGATCAGGTAGGAAAGTCCTTGTAAGTGCATGGGAATTTGAGAGGTAGAGGGGATTAAGCACCATTTTTTAGGCTGCACTGGTTGCCCAGAGGGGTGGTTTGTCCCTCATCATCTCTACTTAATAACACTTCCACATCTCCTCCAAACAAAATGCAATTGAAATAAAAATAAAATATCTAAAAGTGCTTCCTGTGCAAATATTATTTTCAGACAAAGTCTCCAGCCCTTAGTACAGCAAAATAGCTGCTTCCAACCACCTCCTAGAGAGAAGTTCTGAATCACCGTTGATTCGCTATCCCTCCTCATTTGGAATGCATAATCTGAGCACTAAAATAATAGCGTCATCCATTGCTCCCCTTCTCTGCTAGGTCATGTCCCAAGGGAGATGACTGAAAACAATTTGAAGTCAAAGATATTTGGGTGTAACTTTTCTCTGCCACTAATTGAGTTTGTGACCCTAAGTATGGTATTCCTACCACCCCCACCCCAACCACCCCCATGCCACCTCATTGATTCTGTTTTCTGTTTTGTAACTTGGGAAAATGAAATTGTCCTCCCAGGGTTGATGTTAAATAAAGTCAAGAAAAATTGCTGCTGGCACTAACCAATAATTAAGGAAGTTCAGCTTTCTTCACATCTCCAGAAAAGACAACATCCCTGATATGGTTTGGCTGTGTCCCTACCCAAATCTGGAATTGTAGCTCCCATAATTCCTAGGTGTCATGGGAAGGACCTGGTGGGAGGTAATTGAATCATGAGACCAGGTCTCTCCCATGCTGTTCTCATGGTAGTGAATAAGTTTCACAAAATCTGATGGGTTTTATAAAGGGCAGTTCCCCTACACCTGGTCTCTCTTGCTTGCCTGCCACCATGCAAGACGTGACTGTGCTCCTCCTTTGCTTTCCACCATGATTGTGAGGCCTTCCCAGCCACGTGGAACTGTGAGTCACAATTGAAGCTCTTTCCTTTATGAATTACCCAGTCTTGGCTATGTCTTTATTAACAGCATTAGAACAGACAAGTGCAATCCTGGAGTAGACATAGACTGTGCTTCACTTTCAAATATTTAAACTCTGTACAACTTGAATGTGCATACTTTGCATATCTATCTCTATAACCCTTCAACATGTATGCCAAAGGTGTATTTTCCTCCTCCTCCTAATTCACATTTACTGAGCACTTACTGGGGACAGACATTATTCTAATCAGTCCACACAGATTAACACAATCCCCTGAGGAAGGCATTGCCACATTCAGTGACCCTAATATGCCATCATTTGTAGGACACAAAACTATTTTACATTTGACTGTGACATGGCATCAATGATGTGGTACACAAAATGTCAGCTATATTAAAAAGTTAAACGTAGGTCTTAGGATCAATAAAATAGAGTATTATTCTAGTCTCATTTTACAGGTGAGGGTTCTGAGCACCATAGACATCAAGGGTCTTCCCCAAATTTACATAACCAGTCAGAGTGTGAAAGATAATTTGAACCTAAGACATCTGACTTTGAAGTCCACACTTTTAATCACCTCCCTAAACTTCCCCTCTCCATTCAGTAGGTGAATGAACATTTCAGGGAATTTCATCTCCGACCTCAATTATATGCCCTTTGGGGCTCAAGTGGTCCCTTGACTTTTCAGTTTTAAAGGAAAGGGAATGAAATTAAAGAACAAGTACAAAATCCTGAAAATACATCCTTGAAAACTGTATCTAACATACAAGATGTATTTTGGCCTTTTTTGATATTGTGTTGCTCTCTGGAAGCCAAATGCCTTTTAATATGTAGGTGAATTGTTTGATTTTTACATGTCCAACTTATGTGTATGATTTCAAGGCTGTTTTATATGTAAATGTTGGCATCTTGATACATTGTTTGCAAAAATGACCCCAATTCTCCACTTCTGCCAATATCTACATTATTTATTTATGTATTTTGTTTGAGACGGGGTGTTGTTCTGTTGCCCAGGCTGGAGTGCAGTGACTCAGTCACAACTCACTGCAACCTCGACCTCCTGGGTTCAAGTGATCCTTCTGCTTCAGCCTCCAGGATAGCTGGGACTACAGGCACATGCCAACATGCCCAGCTAATTTTTGCTTTTTTTGTAGATACAGAGTTTCGCCATGTTGCCCAGACTGGTCTCAAACTCCTGGGCTCAAGTGATCCAACTGCCTCAGCCTCCCAAAGTGCTGGAATTACAGGCATGAGCCACTGCACCCAGCCCACATTCTTTAAAATGGGATGTTGCAGCCTCTCCCAACAAGAAATGGTATCTATTTCTATACCTTGTAAATCTGGGCTGGCTATGTGCATTGCTTTAGTGAACAGAAGGTGGTGGAAACGATCACTTACCAGTTCTGAGCCCAGGAACCAAGGGGTCTTCTGAGCCTAGGCACCAAGGGGGCTCCTGAGATTAGGCTTTCTTTTGGAATCTTGCTCCTCCATAAAAGCACATCCAGGGTAACCTGATGGAGGATGAAAGACTACATGGAACAAAGTCAAGTAATCGCAGATGATGCCTTCTTTTTTTTCAGTAAATTCTTTTGTATTTATATATTTTTTATTATACTTTAAGTCCTACGGTACATGTGCACAACGTGCAGGTTTGTTACGTATGTATACATGTGCCATGTTGGTGTGCTGCACCCATTAACTAGTCATTTACATTAGGTATATCTCCTAATGCTATCCCTCCTCCCTCCCCCCACCCCACAACAGGCCCTGGTGTGTGATGTTCCCCTTCCTGTGTCCATGTGTTCTCATTGTTCAATTCCCACCTATGAGTGAGAACATGCGGTGTTTCGCTTTTTGTCCTTGTGATAGTTTGCTGAGAATGATGGTTTCCAGTTTCATCCATGTCCCTACAAAGGACATGAACTAAGCATTTTTTATGGCTGCATAGTATTCCATGGTGTATATGTGCCACATTTTCTTAATCCAGTCTATCATTGAAGGACATTTGGGTTGGTTTCAAGTCTTTGCTATTGTGAATAGTGCCGTAATAAACATACATGTGCATGTGTCTTTATAGCAGCATGATTTATATTCCTTTGGGTATATACCCAGTAATGGGATGGCTGGGTCAAATGGTATTTCTAGTTCTAAATCCCTGAGGAATCGTCACACTGTCTTCCACAATGGCTGAACTAGTTTACAGTCCCACCAACAGTGTAAAAGTGTTCCTATTTCTCCACATCCTCTCCAGCACCTGTTGTTTCCTGACTTTTTAATAATCACCATTCTAACTGGTGTGAGATGATATCTCATTGTGGTTTTGATTTGCATTTCTCTGATGGCCAGTGATGATGAGCATTTTTTCATGTGTCTGTTGGCTGCATAAATGTCTTCTTTTGAGAAGTGTCTGTTCATATCCTTCATAGTGGCCAGCTCCCAGCTGCAGACGTCAGAACAAGCTTAGCTAAAATCCTATGAGCATAGCCCAGATAATATAACCTGCACTTGGCACAGCTCAACAAAACTTCCCAGCCAACCCTTAGACTCATAAGATAAATAAATGGCTATTGTTTACAGTCACTAAGTTTTCAGACTGTATGTTATACAGCGTCTTAGAGCTTTGGCAACCAAGCAAAATGATGGAACAGCTCTTGGGTAATGTAAAAATTTCCTGGATGATCGTTCACCCTAGAAGGATGCTTTACATGTACTTTTGCATTGAAAACTTCCCTATTGAAACAACTCCATTTTCTGTATATCCAGTTGCTATAGCAACCTAATACTTTTGTTCTCTGCTCTGGTCTTCCTGATCATATCACTTTGCAGTTAGTCAACACGATGTTGGAACCTTGGTTGTTATGGTAACCTGGGACCATTTTTTAAAAAATGCATTCCTTTGACATTGTTTTTGAGGAGACCTGCGATGTAGTCTCCTACTCATCTGGAGAAGCTTGTCGTACAGAACAGAAAGCATTTCAGGAAATGCTCCTCTAGGGAGACATTCTTCATTAAAGCCTCCTTCCAGAAACCTCAGACATTCTGTGCTTTTATGAATTTTTCCTATTTAAATGCCTCTCAGAATTTTGGCAAATTGCAAAGTATGTTTTAAAAAGTCCTAAAAGAGGCTGAATTGCTAATAGAAAACATGTGTAGCTGAATTGTCTTTAATTATGCATGAAGCCCCATAGGCGTCCCTACACGAGCTCCACAAACCCTGGAGATGAAATTCTTTGTGATGCGAGGAGGGAGCACATAAAACAGAACCCGCTATGAAAACAACCCTGAGAAGAGGTGAGGGGTGAGGGAGAAAGGGGTCAGATTTGGAGGATGATGGGGAAGCGGCTGTAGAAGTTAGGAGTTCGGAGGTGCGGGGTTGTGGCAAAAAGTGCTGTTTTAGGACTGAAGAAGGAGGATGGGAAGCAAGGGGCTGAGGAATATAAGTCCAAAGCAGACTCTAGAGGGAAAAGGAAGTATTTCTGTGCTTGGAGACATCTCAATTTTTGAGAAGCTCAGGGCACTCGCATTTTCTGAGGCTTTTGTTATATTAAAAAATCATGACATGCCAAAACAAGGTTATAAATGGTGGCATCTGTCCACTGCTTACATTTAATGCTTTTACTAATAAAAATGTGATGCAATAGAATCGTACTGTTTACATGATGATTAGAAGATTTATTTTAAAATATATGCATTAGTCAGACACCAAAGGTCAGTTGCAGGACTCAAGTGTGAGGCTGTAGGATGTGCCAGGGCTGGAACCATAATGAGGAAAGTGAAGTGCCTAGGGTATATAACATTGAAGGGAGCTCTCACTCTCAGGATCAGACTTCTTTCAATTTTGTAACCTAGGTGCTTCACTTGCCTCACCCTAGTCCCTCCCCTGGAATGCACCTTTTCTTCTGCCTGTCATGTTAGCATATAACTAAGTGCATCATCGCATTTGGAACACTCATGAGGGGTCTCAAATTGGAGCCAACTGGAAGTGTATGACTTGGGCCAGATGACTCTCCCATCTTCTCCTCCGATGGGCCCTTCACATCTGTGAAGTAGCCTTTCCCTATCTTTGGATTTTGATGCAGCTGAAGGAAGGATCATTACACCTGAAGGGGAGAATAGTTTGAGAAAGTCAGCAGAGAGTCATGTAAAACTTCGGCACCAGGAGACTTGGGTTCTGGGTCCACAGGGGCCACTTACTTGCTGTGTGGCCTTCAGCAAATGCCTTGCCTCGCCTCGCCTCGCCTCCCCTCCCCTCCCCTCCCTTCCCCTCCCCTTCCCTCCCCTTCCCTTCCTGTCCCTTCTTTTCCTTTTCTTCTGTTCTCTGCTCTCAGAAAACATTTGAATGAACTATTTCTTAGGCTTATTCTGATTCAGACTCCCCAGGCTTCTAGATGAGGGGGGTCTTATCTTTTAGGAGACCAAGCCAATCTAGAAGAGGGATGTTCCATCTTCTACCTGCCGTCTGGAATTGTGTACTCTGGCTGATGAGCTGGTGATAGCTTTGGTGTGGGACATGGAGCATCAGAATTGGTACCCAGCATCAGACCAGGAATCTCTAGAGCCCTGTAATTGGCAGGGATATATGCATGGTGGTGATCTCAGTCTTAGAAATTTAAGATGGTGCCTAAAACAGAATAACATCCCATTTTTATACATGATAGTCAGTATAGTGCAGTGGCTAAAGGTGTGTTTTTGCACCCAAGATAACTCTTTAGAAATATTTTTCTTCAGTATTTTAGGTTGCCTTTAGATAGACAATCAATTTTTATATTTCTTATTTTGTGGTTATCACACTTTAAAATCTTTGAGTTATTTTTTGTGTACAACGTGTATTTTACGATAAGATCCTAGAATAGTAATGTAACACTAGTGCTTTGTCCTATAACTTTTCCATGAAAACAAGACATTTAGTTTGAAGAAAATCAGAAAAATTTAGAAAACTCTTATTGTCTAGTTACTAAGAGACACTTTCAAGATCACTGAGTTTGGTGATTCTGATGACTTGTTCATGTTAAGTGAAAAGTTGTTCATTGTAGTAGAAAAATAAATCTCTACAAAAATAAATCTCTACAAAAATAAATCTCTACAAAAATAAATCTCTACAAAAATAAATCTCTACAAAAATAAATCTCTACAAAAATAAATCTCTACAAAAATAAATCTCTACAAAAATAAATCTCTACAAAAAATAAATCTACTTAGGTAAAGCATCTTTTAAAAAGAGAAAAGAGCATGTTTATGAAATGGAGCAAAATATGATGAATTATCTAATGAGTTTAAATGAGTTAATACATGCCAAGACTTAGAACAGTGTCTAGCACATAGTAAACGGCATTACCATTCTTACTATTTTTCAGTTTCTTTAATCAACAAACATTTATTGAGCACTTCCTCTGTGCCTGACAATGTGCTGAGCATGTTAGAGGAACCATTTTATGCCAACTTCACAGCAGCCTTTAGAAA
>JAKGGE010002596.1:0-10956 GCA_023748175.1 Hoolock leuconedys
CTTAAAGACAGAGAATAAGGCTTCCTGGCAAAGGGAACAGGTTAATCCAAGTCCCTGAGGCTGTCTATGTCACATCTTTACTTTGGTGTCTAATAGACATCTCAACATTTTAATGCTTAAAGTAGAACTTTTGGTTCCTTTCTCACCCCATACCCACAATATCTATCCATACTTCCTATTCCTTATCAAATGGCCCAAAAGCTAATAGTCAATCTTCTTCTTATCCACATCCAATCCATTGGTAATCTTCACGGTAGATTGCTACACTTATTTTGAAATCTGTCTACTTATCATTTGCACTGCAACTATGTAATCCAGAACATTGGCTATTTTCCCGAATTACAATAAGCAGCAGCCTCATGGTCTCTCCTTAAACTCTGACTTTGTCTTCCATGATTATTTCTCTAGTAGCTTCCTATAGCAAAGTAGAATAAAATAGAGTCTTCACCATGGTTTGCAAAAACTCTCTACAATCTAGCCTCTGCCTAGCTCTCAGCCTTATCTCCCACTACTCCCCAAGCTCCGTCGCTTCCCCAGCTTTCCAATGTACCAAGCTTGTTTCAGCCTCAGGGACTTGGATTAACCTGTTCCTTGCCAGGAAGGCTTATTCCTGAATCCTGGCTAATAACCGCTGTCTTCATCATTCCAGATGCAGTTCAAATGTCTTCATTCTTAGAGAGGCCTGCTTTGTTCATCCTAGCTAAAATAGTTTCTGCCCATCACCTATCTCATTAATCTGTTTCTTTTTATTTTAGCACTCATTACTATCAGAAATTTTATTATTTATATATTTACATGCATATATATATATATATATATATATATATGGTTTTTTTTTTGAGATGGATTATCACTCTGTCGCTTCAGGTCGGAGTGCAGTGGCACCCATCTGGCTCACTGCAAGCTCCACCTCCGGTTCAGGCTATTCTCCTTCCTCAGCCTCCTAGTAGCTGGGACTACAGGTGCCTGCAACCACACCCGCTAATTTTTGTACTTTTAGTAGAGAATGGGGTTTCACCATGTTAGCCAGGACAGTTCCTGATCTCCTGACTGCGGATCTGCCCGCCTGGCCTATACTTGGTCTCTCATTAACCAGACTAGAATCTCCATGAGTGGGCAGAAACTATATGGTCTCTAGTGATAAAAAGAATAGTTTAGGTAAAGAAGCCAAACTTTACCAAAGAGTATTATTAGTTTTATAACCATGTAAAGAATATGTATCAACTACTCTTTGCTTTTTGGAGTCAAGTGACACATATGGTCTGGGAGAGGTGAAGCTATGCAGAAAAAAATGCAAGATAGCTGAAAAAACAAAGGAAGCTATCTTTGAAGGCTTTGTTCCTTCAAAGGAATAGGCAAGATCTGGATGAGTCAAGGGCAACTACGTGAAGGTAGCCTAGAACTAGAGGAGGCAACTTGAGAAATAAAGTAGAAAACACAATGGACAAACCAAAAGATGAGATTTGAACACTGATTCAGGGCAAGTGCATTGAGCTTCCATCATAAAAATAATGCCAAATCAATTCCACCTAGCAGCTGGTTCTAGAATCCATTTCAATAATATACACTTATCTATGTAATATAGCTTATCTTCATTGGCATTTTTTTCCCTTAGGCTCCCCATATTAAAGAACAAATCCTATTTCATATATTTTTATTAAGTGTTAAAACTAGCAAGTTAAGTATCATACCACAAATACACATACAAAAATAAATATTATAAAATGAAAATAATCATTGTGTTCATTAGCAGAATCATGACAGATTTATTTTCAATTTGTATAAATGTCCATAGAGAATTATTCTTTAGTTTTAGTTTTTATTTTCGCTTTAAGAACCATGAAATCCAGTTTTTAGGACAAAGCTTCTAAAAGACAGAGTTTGTTCATAGACTACCCCCTCTATTAAGAAAAATTTCTTCAACATTAGCCACACATTCGTAAAATGAGAGAGTAATAGCAAGTAATAAAAAAAAATATGACTCTTTCTCAGTTTCTCACATAAATGCCTTTTTGTTGTTGTTGAGACAGAGTCTGCTTCAGCCCTTGCAGGCTCTAGCACAGTGGCACGATCTCTTCTTCCTTCAGCCTCCTCGGCCTCTGTGGTTCAAGGTTTACTCCTCCTGCCTCAGCCTCCAGAGTAGCTGGGACTACAGACTCATGCCACCGTGCCCGGCTAAGTTTTGTATTTTTAGTAGAGATAGGATTTCACTATGTTGGCCAGGCTGGTCTAGGAACTGCTGACCTCAAGTGATCTGTCCACCAGCCCCGAAGTGTTATTAGATTACAGGCATGAGCCACCTCATGCCCAGCCCATAAATGCCTTCCTTTAATCCTGCAATCCCAGCAAAGAACTCTTAAAGAAAGATATGATTACAGAAGTGTTTAGTGGCTTATAATTCATATTTAAGATATCAACAAGGCATCACCTTGACTGAGGATTTTAAAAAAATACGTACATTTACAGATGATATATGATAATAATAAATGTTTCTGAATTGGAAACATAGACTCACTTGACCTTTGCTCTACTTTTGATTTGAGAGAGAGAAAGCAAGAGAGAGTGAGTGAGGAGAGATGCATATGTGCTTTTACGCAAAGAAAAACGGCTTTGTAAATGACTCAGTAGTATGCAGGCCGACTTGCCTAGTGCTCGTACATGGAAAAGTGCATTCTTCCACACAGGCGTTCTTGGAATAAAATGTCCCTGAGAGTTAGTTTCCTGCTTCACTATCAGGTACCTGTTTTACCTACTTCAATCTATTTACCTCACAGAACTATTGAGAGGCCTAGCTAATAAAAATGGTCATATAAAGTACCTGCAAAATCTTTCACAACAACTATAAAAAGAATACATGCAAATGTGGTAAAGTTTGTTCTTCTGGCATGTCCATGAAGTCTTTGTGCATGAAATGATATTAACTGACCCGTTACAAAGTTTTTTTCTTTTCACAACCGGGAGTAGTGTTAAGCTTCATCTGGTCATTGGAGTTGAGTTGTTTCTAGCTCAATAGTAGGACACTTGATTTAAAAAACCCTTCCTACTAATTCTAATATTAAGCCTCCTCATGAATTCCTGCATACATTATGTAATAATTAATGCCTGCTTATTTACAGAGGAAGTACAACATGTTTGCAGGTCAAAAGTCAGATAGGCATATAAATGGGTTGCGAGGTAATCAATGGCTATACCTACATCATCACAGAATCTGAATTAGCAGCACCTATTTGGTGGTTTTATTAAGTAACTATAGGGATAAGAACACACAGTATAATTACTATGCACAGTATACACACTAATGTCATGTTCCTCTTAATCCCCAAACAAATCCAAGAGGGAAGGAAGGCCCAGGGAAACAGCTGTGCAGCAGGCAGAAAGAAGTCACACACTGATGCAGTACCTTATTAAGTCACATGCATACGTCAGGCAAACAGACAGGATCATGGGTTCCAAAACTTCCCTTCCATTCCAGCTAAGCCCTGATTAAGTGTGCCCCAAAAGAAGGGAAGAAATTTCTGAATTGTGCAATCATGAATGGTAAAAGTCAGGCGAGACTGCATCCTTTTACAAAGGGAAAACATATAAGTCTCCTCTCACCAAACTAAGAAGACCTTGATCAGTTTCACAGATCCTTCTTCTGTTCCTTCTTTCCCAGAGTAAGAGATTGGGGCAAAAATGGTCTTACCAGACTATTTTTTCAAAATCTTACTTGTCTAAGACTTGGGTCTGCCAGGACATCAGAAACAAACAGCAGAGGGAAAGATGATGTCCATACTTGAAGCCCAGAAGAACTCTCAGTCCTTGTTCATTTTTATCTCATAATTTGCAATAGTAAGAGATTATCAGAGCTTCATATCTTGGAGAGTTACAAGTCTCTGTTTATTATTCATAGAACTTCTGCTGTGGAATTATACCATTTGACCTGGTATTTGACTGAGTTGTATTTGCTGGAATGTTACACTTTTCCCTTCTAGAATCGATCATATATACAAATGCATGTAATGTTTGCCTAATTATTTTCTCTCATATTTTGTGAAAAGAACTTGGCACATAGCAATTGTTTTGATAATCTCTGTTACATTAGATTAGGTTGCTTATAGGGCTGCTGATTTTGTTGAACTATTATCATCATGTTAGATGACTAATATGCTTCTCCAGCAAATTCTAAATGACATTGCTCATTGATGATTACTCATTCTCCCAAGAGTATTAAATGGGTGTATAGAGCTGCCATACAAGGAAAACTGTATTTATGTGAGTATCTTGTAGGTGGGGTTGGGAAATTATTTCCCATGGAATGCCACACAGGGTTACACAACAAACACAGCACTCTTTCTTGAAGTCCAAATGAGAATCCTCAAAGAATCTCTGAAGAAAATTTGACTCAATTGATACCATCTGTTATGACACCCCTGCTTCAATTATTCTTTGTTCTGAACTCCAAGGACTGTTTTTAAGCCCTCACAATGTCTGGCAGATTGAGGAACAAAGATAAGGGAGAACAAGCAGAAACTGGTCTAGAGGTGTAAGAAAATTTATTTACAATTTTTGGCAAATCACCTGAAAAGGCAGAAGAAGATCTTTTGCTGTGCTGTATTATTTTTTTAGAATTTTACTGTATTTTCTTACTAAAAGTTTAACAGAAAGAAGATATACAAATATCAATATCAACCCCTTGAATTTCTAGAAATATTTGGATATGTTCAGATTTGGTAGTAAAGATGTCAAAAATTTATCTGAGTTCTTTGTCCACAAACTGGAAGACAACATTTTTATTAAATTGATTTTAAATCAACATAGAATGCTAACTCTATGAGCTATGAGGTGTGTTAACTCAGAAAGGTATAATTAGGAAGATATTGCTCTCGAATCCTCACCTCCATCTTCTCTTTATTTTAAAAGTATTTCACATGTCTTGTTGAGGGAGGTTTTACCTTCAGATTCAAATTCATGATATTGCTGCTAAGTATTAAAAGGACAACATGCCGGGAGGATGTTTTCCTTAACAACACTTTCTCAGTCAATATTAAAAGGCAGGTCCTGATAAAATAATTGAAAGATAGTTTCCTAAGAGCTTCAAGTAAATAACGGTTTGTTAAATACTTAATAACTTTTCTTCTATAATAAATGAAGGTGGTAATACTACACAAATTCCCCACCTAAGAATAGTAATAAGAGGTTGTGCAGAAGTTACAGTCTAGGAAATGCCTGCTTTGGATATATGTTAGCTACAACTCATGAGATGCTTGCTCAAAAAATTCATTTCTAAGTTAATTGTTTGAACCTAAAAATTTCATATATATTGGTGAGGCTTATGAGTCTAGTTAAATTTATATTGAACCTGAAGCATTATTAATAGTATTATTTTTAAAAATACTCATTCTAGAGTTTATAATAGTGTTTATTATTTCACATTCAGAAGGGAAAGGAGCTGTCAACTTTAGTAGTCCTGGGTATCAGTAACTCTTCACTTTTGTTTAAGGTCATATTACTACACGGATTCAATGAATACGTGGTTGGGGTTGGGAAGTCAGGGAGTTACCTTTCTCGTTGTCATAGTATACTGAAATCAGGCAGTTGGCTCACTAAAAGCCCTGAACTTGGGTTTCTACACCATTAATATATAAAGGATATGTAAGTTGGGACTTGGACATGGTTTGAGGAAGGTGGACGCTATTAGGTGGATAAAAGTTGCAATTCGGCCCATTTGCCATGACACTATAGTCAGAACTAAGTAATTATTTATTATAGTCTGATCAAAACTTTCATGAAAATCAACTGAAAATTCAGAATTAAGTATTTTAAAAGTTACAATGCATTAAAGAGAGCAGGCAATCAAGTGGGAATACTTAGGGGTGGAGGATGGGGACAAATAAAGTAGCTACAAGAGCCACCTTCTGTAATCCCAAAGACCCTTTGGGAGGCCGAGGTGGGTGGATCACGCAGGTCGTAGATAGACCATCCCACAACATGGTGAAACCTCCTGTTCCCTACTAAACAAAATTAGCTAGGCATGATGGCAGGTGCCTGTAGTCCCAGCTACTCAGGAGGCCAAGTGCAGGAGAATCGCTGAACCCAGAGGTGGAGGTTGCAGTGAGCCAAGATCGTAAGCCACACTGCACTCCAGCCCAGGACAGAGCTTCAGACCCGCCCCAAAAAAAAAAAGCCACTTTTCACCTTCATCATTAGGGTTTTTCCTAAGCTGGATGAACTGGAAGACCATGAACTGTTATCACGGTTCATGGGCTTCAGACCCTTCCCTAATGTGGGAAATCCAACAGATACTCTTCATAAAGCTGATACACCCCAAAGGTATTCAAGGACAATTGTCTCAAACAATGAGCAGAGTTAAGGGAAGCCCAGAGGACTTATACAAACCAGGTCTCACATGAATGGTCTGAAGAATTTCAAGCTGAGAATTTAGTATTTATCAAGCTTGAATTAAGTTAGTGATCCCAAGCATCTACCAGCAGTAAATTAATATCTTCCAGAGAACTCATTTTCATTTCAGCTGTCACCAATTCTTATATAAAGTTCTAAGGACTCATAACATGTAAAAAGAAATCACATACATAGAAGAAATCATATATTCATAAGTAGTTAAGAACAAGTAGAAAAGATCAGTTAGTAGAAGCACCCACAAATGCTTCAGATATTGGAATTTTTAGAAATAGAATTTTAAAAGTATATGTATATTAAATACTTTTTAATAAATTAAAGAGAGGCTGAAAATATGAGTTAAGAGGATACAGATTTGGAAAAATAACCAAACAGAACTTTAGAAATAAAAATAATATAAAATTAAAAAACGAAATGGATGACTTTGACAGAAAATGAGACAAAGCTGAAGAAAGAATTAGTGAACAGGATAATATTTTTGAAATTTTCCAGAATACAGCATAGACAGATAAAGAGAGTCATACTATAAAAGAGATGTTTGACAAACATGGAGGGTAGAATAACACATGTGTTATCAGAGTCCCAGAAGGATGGAAGAAGGAGTCCAGAATTTTCCAGAACTGGATGGTCAATCCAGAGACAAGAAAAAAATTAAAGAAACCAAGAAAGATGATGAATTTCCAAAAAATCTACACCTAGATACTTCTATACAGTGAAACTACAGAAAACTAAAGACAAAAAGAAAAAATCATAAATGCAGTCAGAGAGAAAAAACATGACATTTAAGATTACTTCAAAGTTCCAATTGTTACTAGGGAACTTAGAAGACAGTGTAATGATATTGATAATATGTGGAAAGAAAATAATAGTAAACTTGAATTGTTCATCAGTGAAAATATTTTTCAAGAATGAGGGATAAATAAATACATTCCAACTCAAACAAAAAGGGAAAGAATTTAGGCAGAAGGAAAGTGGATCCTACATGGAAGATCTAAGAGAAAAATACAAAAGAATAGTAAAGTTCTGAGTAAATCTAAACAAACATGGACTGTATAAACATTCATAATGCATTTTTGGAGAGGATTTTAGCCTTTGAAGGGGGTTTTAGAGGCCTCCTTTGTATTGTTTGAGAGAGGTGTGATACACTTGTGAATCCCCCGGCTTTAATCACAAATGTACCTATTAAAATTTCTAGATAACCCTAAAATGAATAGAAACAGAGTAAATAACTTCCAAACTAGAAGAGGTGGGGGCAGAAATGAAAAGCATAAATAGTAACCTAAAGAATGCAAAAAGTGAAAGAAAAAAAAACAGATCAGAAGAAACAAACGGGAAGTACAAAATTGATGGCAGAAATATTTAAATTTAAATTTATCAGCATTTTTCTCTCTTTCTCTCTTTTTTTAGACAGTGTCTCACTCTGTCAACAACCAGGTTGCAATGCAGTGGCATTGATCTTGGCTCACTGCAAGCTCTGCCTCCCCAGGTTCAAGTGATTCTGAAGCCTCAGCCTCCTCATTATCTGGGACTACAGGTTTGCACCCACCATACCCAGCTAATTTTGTATTTTTAGCAGACAGGGTTTCAAATTGAAGTTGCCGGGCTTGAACTCCAGCTCAACTAATCTACCCGCCTTTAGCCTCCCAAAGTGATGGATTACAGTATGAGCCACTGCACCCAGCCTTAAATTTCATCAACAGTTTTAATAAATGCAAATTGTCTAGGGGTTTGATGTAAGAGCCAAAGATGATTAGACTAGATTAAAACCAAGACTAAAAATTTTAGATAAATTTGAAACATGGTGGTTTAGAAAGTTTGAATGTAAAAGGATGAAAGAGATATCCTAACATCAGACAAATACTATTCAGCAGAAAACTGTTTAGGAATCTAAGGCAAAAAGTATGACTGGAGGTAAAAGAAAGTAACAACATAATGATGAATTTGCTGTATTTTCTATTAGGTAGATATAGAAATTATAAACTGATGTAGTATATTATTACAATATATGAACGATTTCCATTAACTGAATTATGTCAAGCAGATGCACCAGTAATAGAAGATGTCAACACAATCATCGTGATTTGATCATGGACATATATTTAGAACACTGTACCCCAAAGCTGCAGAATATATATATTCTTTACAAAACCACATACAACATTTAAGCCCCAAAACATTAAAAAATCCAAATTAATTAATTAATAAATTAATTAATAAAGACCATGTTCTTGACAACAATACAGACTATGTTCTTTATGCAGTATGGTCCCTGAAACTGTTAATATTAATTGTCAAGTAGGAAATATCATTAGCTGAAATATGATCTGGGAAGATTTAAGACCAATTTGAAGGTTTGCCCTTGTACTTCATCAGTCATATGGAAGTTCTATATGAAATGAGCATTGCTAAAGTTATACCATTGATTTCATTAAAGCATACCAAGGTAAGTGTATACTCATTTGTTTCTAATTTTTAACACCTCAAGCATAAAATCATGTACACCTATGTTTGTTCCTTTACTTCAGTAATATCAGAAACAGATAACTTTCATTACGGTCAGCCTAAAAGTTCGCTAAAAGATTTGTTGGGATGCTAATGTAGTATTTCCCCATATACTTAACATAAATGGAATGAAGAACAATTTTATACTCAGCAAGTGGTATGACCGTCATTTAAAAAATCAACAATGAATGAGGAAACAATTGTATATTATCTCCTCAACAATCTCAAATTAAAAGTCCTCAATATGGTCAACACCCTGAAGTAGGGGTTCCTTTCTTTGAAATAATCAATTATAAACGAAAGGAGAAGTTTGAGAAATTCAGTAACAGTCAAGCAGAAGTGGCTTTTAGTTTACGAATTTTTTTCAAGGCTTTGGAGTATGGTCACTTATGGTGAAAAATTTTTACTTGGGAAAAGAAAACTTTGTGCAGTATAGTTTGCCTAATTCAGAAACTGAAATTACCAGAATAATTTCAAAAGATAATACAAATTTTGTAGTAAATCTTTACTTGAACATCACACTGCTCATGTGATAGCTGCGATACTCCCATTTTACAAATGGAGGAACCGAGAAACCGAAGGGTCTCACCCCCGAGTCAAGCTATGACAACACCCTTATGATAAACACATGTGTTTTTTGTTTCAATTATGGCCCGGCCCTCATTTTTTGACTAACAGGCCCATGGCTATACAATATTTCATCTTTTTGACCAAGTAGCACCTAATTTTGGCAAGAAAGTTTTAAGGTTGTATGTAACTGAGTGCAACTTCAGGCCTTCTGACCTACTCCCAAGTTTTTAATTCTTCTGAGACTCTTTTCTGACTTTTATGTCTTATGACTCACATCACATTCATACCACATTTCAAGCTCTCCTTAACACTTTAACTTCTGCATGAATAAAGTCTGAAGTAATCACCTTTGGAAGAAACACTGTGGCTATGTGTCAAGGGTGGCAGTGTTAGCTGGGAGAAGGCCTTCCCCAGAAGATCTCTGTGTAAGAGCCTGGCCTGCCAAGGCACTCTGAATGTCCATCATAAGACTTTTCTACCCGTCTCTCAGTAGATCCTAAATATGAGACAGCAGAGGAGGGAGACACAGGCAAATAAGAGGTAGAAGTAAATAATCAGCATCAGACAGACCTGGTGTGAAACCCATTTTGCCATTACCCCTGGTTTCTTCACCTGTAAAATGCTGGATGAAAGTATCTATCACATACCTATGACAAGTACTGGGTGAGAGTGCACATAGCCTCAAGCTCCGCCTCCCAGGTTCATGCCATTCTCCTGCCTCAGCCTCCCACAGTAGCTGGGACTACAGGTACCAGCCACCCACCTTGACTAATTTTTTGTATTTTTAGTAGGAGCAAGGGGTTTCACCATGTTGGCCAGGATGGTCTTGAACTCCTGACCGTGATCCATACCTCGTCCCTCCCAAAGTGCTGGGATTACAGGCTTGAGCCACTGCGCCCTGACCCACCAGTTCTAGTGTCTTAGTTGTGCTGAAGGAAATGCTTGTGAAAGAAAAATGAAAACCAGAGTTTGGTAGTTTTATCAATAATGAGATTAAAACCCAATTTACCTGGCGAGAACAAGGTGGCTCATGCCTATAATCCCAACACTTTGAGAGGCCCAGAAGTTGGATCTGAGGTCAGGGAGTTCAAGACCAGCCTGGCCAACATGGTGAAACCCCGCTCTACTAAAAATACAAAATTAGCTGGATGTGATGGGGGGCACCTGTAGTCCCAACTACTCAGGAGGCTGAGACAGGAGAATTGCTTGAACCCAGGAGGTGAGGAGGTTGCAGCGAGCGAGAGACCATGCCAGAATGCTCTAGCCTGGGTGACAGAGACTGTCTCAAAAAAAAAAATTCATATGTGGTTTTATAAAATAAGCTAATGAAAATGGAATAGTTTTTTCTTTTTTTTTTTTTTTGAGATGGAGTCTCTGGGTCCGTCCGCAGGCTGGAGTGCAGTGGGGCGCAATCTTGGCTCACTGCAAGCTCCGCCTCCCGGGTTCCGCATGTCATTCTCCTGCCTCAGCCTCTCCAGTAGCTAG
>JAKGGE010001737.1:0-63990 GCA_023748175.1 Hoolock leuconedys
CCCAGGTTCATGCCATTCTCCTGCCTCAGCCTCCCGAGTAGCTGGGACTACAGGTACCCGCCACCACGCCCGGCTAATTTTTTTGTATTTTTAGTAGAGACAGGGTTTCACCATGTTGGCCAGGATGGTCTTGAACTCCTGACCTCGTGATCCGCCCACCTCGTCCTCCCAAAGTGCTGGGATTACAGGCTTGAGCCACTGCGCCCGGCCCACCAGTTCTAGTGTCTTAGTTGTGCTGAAGGAAATGCTTGTGAAAGAAAAATGAAAAATAGAGTTTGGTAGTTTTATCAATAATGAGATTAAAACCAATTTCCTGGCGGGGCAAGGTGGCTCATGCCTATAATCCCAGCACTTTGAGAGGCCCAGGCGGGTGGATCACCTGAGGTCAGGAGTTCAAGACCAGCCTGGCCAACATGGTGAAACCCCATCTCTACTAAAAATACAAAATTAGCTGGATGTGATGGGGGGCACCTGTAGTCCCAGCTACTCCAGAGGCTGAGACAGGAGAATTGCTTGAACCCAGGAGGCGGAGGTTGCAGCGAGCCGAGACCATGCCAGTGCACTCTAGCCTGGGTGACAGAGCGAGACTGTCTCAAAAAAAAAAAAAAAAAAAAAATTCCTTATGTGGTTTATAAAATAAGCTAATGAAAATGGAATAGTTTTCTTTTTTTTTTTTTTTGAGATGGAGTCTCGGTCCGTCACCCAGGCTGGAGTGTAGTGGCCCAATCTCAGCTCACTGCAAGCTCCGCCTCCCAGGTTCATGCCATTCTCCTGCCTCAGCCTCCCGAGTAGCTGGGACTACAGGTACCCGCCACCACGCCCGGCTAATTTTTTGTATTTTTAGTAGAGACAGGGTTTCACCATGTTGGCCAGGATGGTCTTGAACTCCTGACCTCGTGATCCGCCCACCTCGTCCTCCCAAAGTGCTGGGATTACAAGTGTGAGCCACCACACCTGGCCTAGTTTTCTAATTATAGAAAGAAAGGAAGTTGAGGTGGCTGAGCATTTATTAAGCACCCACTGTGTATGAGACCCTACTGCAAGTGCCGTGGATAGAGCAGTGGACAAGACAAAATCTCTGCTCTCATGGGACTCTTGAGGGAAACACCATTTTATAAGGCTGGGTGTGGTGGTGCACGCCTGTACTCCTAACACTTTGACAGGCCAAGGTGGGAGGATCGCTGGAGCCCAGTTGCTCAAGACCAGCCTGGGCAACATAGTGAGACCTTGCCTCTACAAAAAATTAAGAAATTAGCCAGGTGTGGTGGTGCATACTTGTAGTCCCAGCTGCTCTGGAGGCTGAGGCAGGAGAATGGGTTGAACCCAGGAGGTGAGGAGGTTGCAGCGAGCGAGAGACCATGCCAGTGCACTCTAGCCTGGGTGACAGAGCGAGACTGTCTCAAAAAAAAAAAAATTCCTTATGTGGTTTATAAAATAAGCTAATGAAAATGGAATAGTTTTCTTTTTTTTTTTTTTTTTTGAGATGGAGTCTCGGTCCGTCACCCAGGCTGGAGTGCAGTGGCGCAATCTCAGCTCACTGCAAGCTCCGCCTCCCAGGTTCATGCCATTCTCCTGCCTCAGCCTCCCGAGTAGCTGGGACTACAGGTACCCGCCACCACGCCCGGCTAATTTTTTTGTATTTTTAGTAGAGACAGGGTTTCACCATGTTGGCCAGGATGGTCTTGAACTCCTGACCTCGTGATCCGCCCACCTCGGCCTCCCAAAGTGCTGGGATTACAAGTGTGAGCCACCACACCTGGCCTAGTTTTCTAATTATAGAAAGAAAGGAAGTTGAGGTGGCTGAGCATTTATTAAGCACCCACTGTGTATGAGACCCTACTGCAAGTGCCGTGGATAGAGCAGTGGACAAGACAAAATCTCTGCTCTCATGGGACTCTTGAGGGAAACACCATTTTATAAGGCTGGGTGTGGTGGTGCACGCCTGTACTCCTAACTTTGCTGACAGGCCAAGGTGGGAGGATAAGCTGGAGGCCAGTTGCTCAAGACCAGCCTGGGCAACATAGTGAGACCTCGCCTCTACAAAAAATTAAGAAATTAGCCAGGTGTGGTGGTGCATACTTGTAGTCCCAGCTACTCTGGAGGCTGAGGCAGGAGAATCGGTTGAACCCGGGAGGCAGAGGTTTGTTGCAGTGAGCCAAGATCGTGCTATTGCACTCTAGCCTAGGCAACAAGAGCGGAAACTCTGAAAAAAAAAAAAAAATTTACCTTTCAGAAGCTTAGGGATTTTAAACAACCATTTTCTGGTCTAGCATGGAATCTGTGCTCCATAGAGATAGTATAAGGTCCCAGAAATGTGAGAATACTTTAAAGGGACAAAAAAAAGTCATGTCATTTCATTGAGACTTTTTTTGATTTGTCACAGGCGCCATGATAGCAGTGGCAGTGGACATTCAGCATTTGAGCCCCTGGTGGCCAATGGAGTCCCCGCTTCTTTTGTGCCTAAGTAAGTGCAAGTCCATCCGGATGAAATACCAACTGTTTGGAAAAAGGGCATGATCAGAGCTGTTGCCCTGTAGATTTTCCTCTTTGTTTTTTTGCATTGCTTAATTAGTTCAGGTTCACATTTTTGAAATTAGGAATATTTTCTAACTTGTCACAATTAACTGCCTTCTAATTCCTTTTAATGTTCTTGCATTAATATGGATGAAATATGCTGAGACCTAGAGGTTTTGTAAATATATTTAATAACCAAGCACATACACAGAAGGATTGCAAAGTTTGTGCAGTGGATAAGACAGTATGAAACTTAAATGTTAAATTTCTACATGTCAGTTTAAAAACAAACTGGAGGAAGAATTGGATGGAAAGGAAAGTGGCTCAAAAGTATGTGTGGAAAGACTTAGGATAACTTAGGTACCTCATCTGAGTCAGCAGTGTGATGTGGCCGCCAGGAAAGCTAAAGTGCTCCTGGTCTGTGCTGTTAGAAGAAAGACTAGAATGAGGCAGGTGGATGGTATTCCTGCCTTCCATAGTTCTGCTCACTGTCCGTGGAGCACTGTGGTCAGATCAGTGTACTGCACTGCAAGGGAGGATGTACACAAACGGAAATTCATTCCCAGCGAAGCAATGAAGATGTTAAGGAGATTTGCAACAGCCCAAAGGGGTGGTGGTGGATGGTGGGGTTTTGGAGGTATGGAAGTATTAGCCCAGAGGAGAAAAATCTCAGGAGGAATAAGGAAATAAGTGAGGGAAGGATTGTCCTTCCCTCTCGTCTCCAAAAAACCAAAGGACTGTCCCTTGAAAGAAGCGAAATAACTTGCTCTGTTTGACTTCAAATAGGATCCGTGGGTGAAAGTTAGAGGAAATGCACTGTAATCCCAGCACTTTGGGAGGCGAGGCCCGAGTAGGATCCGCGAGGTCAGGAAGTCGAGACCACGGTGAAACCCGTCTCTACTAAAAATACAAAAAATTAACCCGGCGTGTGGCGCCTATAGTCCCAGCTACTCGGAGAGGCTGAGGCAGGAGAATGGCGTGAACCCGGGAGGCGGAGCTTGCAGTGAGCCGAGATCGCGCCACTGCACTCCAGCATGGGTGACAGAGCGAGAATCTGTCTCAAAAAGAAAGTTAGAGGAAATACACTGTAATCCACTGTGAGAATAAACTGGTTCATGGTTGACGTGGGTCACTCTAGGAGAGAGTTGTCTATATTGTAGCAGGTTGGGTAACTGTCCTACAGGAAAGATGCATAGGAGATTTCTGTTTCCACTGGAGGTTTAGAAAAATGATAAGTTCCTCTTAACTGTGATTTTCTTTAACAGCTTTGTTGAGGTATAATTGACATACAATAAACTGTGCTTGTTTAAAGCATGTGACATTTTGACACACATACACCTGTGGAACCGTCCCACCACTAAGATAATGAACATCCATCACCTCCAAAAGTTCCCACATGCCTGTAATCCCTCTCTTTAGTTCCACCCGTCCCCAGGCATCCACTGATATGCCTTCTGTCGCTGTAGATAGGTATGCATTTTGCAGAATATTCTATAAATCATACATTTAAGTTTTAAATATTGGCTTTTTCTACTGACTTTGTCAGATAGATTTGGCCAGATTGTTAGCAGTAAAAATTAAAAGCATTATTCTCTTCCCATCATGTTATTAAGAAAGATGTCATGACCGTGGATGAAACCATAAAAGAATGTTGCCTTCAATAAAGCATTTAACTGTCTTCTCTTTTATTAGGCCTGGGTCTCTGAAGAGAGGCCTCAATTCTCAGAGCTCAGATGACCACTTGAATAAGAGATCCCGAAGCTCTTCCATGAGCTCCTTGACAGGCAGCTTACACAAGTGGCATCCCTAGCTCAACATAATCTGTTACCAGTTCCTACAGCTCCACTCGAGGCATCTCACAGGTACAAGTACAGCCCTTGTAATGTGGGGGACATGAATTCCCAGCATTCATTCATTGATTAGGGCCAGACATGGTAGCTTAGCCCTGTAATCCCAGCACTTCAGAAGGCCGAAGCGGGAGGATTGCTTGAGCCCAGGAGTTCAAAACCAGCCTGGGCAGTATAGTGAGACCTTGTCTGTACAAAAGAATTTTTAAAGAAATTTTTTTAAATAAAGTAATTGATTAGCAAAGGTTTACTAATCACCTTCTATCTGTCAGACATTAGGATTGTCTTTAAGCTAATAGAAAATACAGATCATTGAGTGATCAATATAGGCCAGCGGAATGGAATAGAAAGCCCGGAATGTAAAGCAGTCCATGTGTGCGAGCTGATTCGAGACACAGCTGTGATGCAGATAAACGGACAGAGGGTGATTCGAAAGGTAGACTTGAGTCCAGGTTGTATTGGGTCATAAAAGAGATTTATCCTATAGGCATTTAGAATTGAGCTCAGGGTTTTTAAACAAGTGGTCATGATTTTTTGTAAAGGGGATTATCGCATAGTATGGGGAACAGAGCAGGCTTTGCTGCTGGACAGACTTAGGTTCAAATCTTGGCTCTGAGGCTGGGCGGGGTGGCTCATGCCTGTAATCCCATCACTTTGGGAGGTCAAGGTGGGAGAACCTCTTGAGCCCAGGAGTTCAAGACTAGCCTGTGCAACAGAGCAAGACTGTGTCTCAAAGAAAAGGAAAAAAATGCTTGGCTCTGACATCTAATAGCTGTAAGGTCTCGGGCAGGCAAATCATATAACATCTCTTTTTCTTATCTCTGAAGTGCTGTTGCAATGATTGAGGGTAATATTTAAAAAGCACCTATTACAGTGGCTGTCAATAAGTGGGTACCCCGTATACAGCAGCCAGACAAAAAGATGTAAAGCATGTATGGAGAAATGTTTTTGAGAGGAGGAAAATTCTGAGACGAGTTCATCAGCCCAGAAGGCTCTGACAGTCATATAAATGAACATTAATAACCATAATATCATTATCCCTCTTAAATTATTAACCTTAATATTATTTAATATCTAGTTATTATTTTTGATATGCAAACTTTTCCAGCTTTGGCCTATGGAAGCCAAACTCCTGTGTCCTTTATTTTGATCCCAGCAGTCTTCCACAGATAGCTTCATTGCTTTTAGCCCACCTTCCCAAAGTCCGTTTTTAGCCTATACTGAAGTTGGCTGTTTCTTCAGAAAGCTTTGGTTTCTTCCAGTTAGAACTGTAGAGACTACAGTCCTAAGTTTTAGGAGAGATAAGATAGATCCTCTAGAAAGAGGAATGTAAATAATTAATTCATAATATTCCAAATTCAAATTTATGGTGGCAGGATTTTTTTTTTTTTTTTTTTTTTTTGAGACGGAGTCTTGCTCTGTCGCTCAGGCTGGAGTGCAGTGGTGCAGTCTCGGCTCACTGCAAGCTCTGCCTCCCGGGTTCACACCATTCTCCTGCCTCAGCCTCTCCGAGTAGCTGGAACTACAGGCGCCCGCCACCACACCCGGCTAATTTTTTTGTATTTTTAGTAGAGACGGGGTTTCACTGTGGTCTCGATTTCCTGACCTCGTGATCTGCCCGCCTCGGCCTCCCAAAGTGCTGGGATTACAAGCGTGAGCTACTGCGCCCGGCAGTGGCAGGATTTTTTATGTAATTTATTTGATTTTATATTTTTATGTATTACACCAAAAATATTGGTTTATAATACTTTGATCCTAGTACATGCAATTCTTTTTTTTTTTTTTTTGAGACGGAGTCTTACTCTGTCGCCCAGGCTGGAGCACAGTGGTGCAGTCTCGGCTCACTGCAAGCTCTGCCTCGGGTTCACACCATTCTCCTGCCTCAGCCTCCCAAGTAGCTGGGACTACAGGCACCCACCACCACACCTGGCTAATTTTTTGTATTTTTAGTTAGAGACGAGGTTTCAACATGTTGGCCAGGCTGGCTCCGAACTCGTGACCTCAGGTGATCCACCCACCTTGGCCTCCCAAAGTGCTGGGATTACAGGTGTGAGCCACCATGCCTGGCCCATGCAATTTCAAAATAGCGATATCAGTGTCATTGTTAACACTGTCATTATTAAGACTGCTGAAGTCAGTTTAAGAATTGTTTGTGATTCATTTTGTCTTTATATCCCTCTGTGAATCCTAGGGACATGTAATCCATATATTGTGTTTTATTTAAAGTAATGTTAATTGTCCTTTGGGTACACCAACTTTATATACAGTGAGGTTCGTTTGTCCAGTATGTTTGAAAGTTACAGGGATTTCTGTGTTTCCTTTTTGAAATAGTTCTATTTTAAATTATGTAAAATACTTGTCGTTTCAAAAAAAATACACTAAAACAAGATACACTCAAAAATTCAATTTCCATCCCTTTCCACTCTGCATTTTTCCTTCCTCTCCATTTTTATTATTTTTAAATTATCCTTTGTTGTTCTTTTTTAAACGATATGCATATCAGTGTATCTGAAAACCGCCACTTTCTAACATTTAAGGTAGTAGACAGTACATACAGATTTGAACCTTGCTTTTTCACATAATAGACGGTTGAGGTCCTTCCATAGCAGTACACAGAAACTCATCTTTGGTCTTACAACTGCATAGGTACCCTAGTCCTCTGTTGACAAACATTGGGTTGTTTCAGTCTTCCGCTATCACAGATAATGTTGCAAAGAATACATTTGTTCATATGTCATTTCACCCTTGGCAGTTTTGCCTCTGGAAAAATTCCTAGAAGTCAGATTCGGGTCAAGGGTTAAATGTGCAGGTAATTTTGCTGGGTATTGTTAAATCCCCTACAGGGCATGTACCACTCAGCATTCCCCTCAGCATTGTATGAGAGGGACCATTTCTCCATGGCCTCACCAGCAGATTTGGTTATTGTAGCTCTGGGCTTTTACCAATTTGACAGGTAAAAAATAGTATCTAGGATGGGCGTGGCGGCTCACGCCTGTAATCCCAGCACTTTGAGAGGCCGAGGCAGGTAGATCACCTGAGTTCGAGACCATCCTGGCCAACATGGTGAAATCCTGTCTCTACTAAAAATATAAAAATTAGTTGGGCATGGTGGTACACGCCTGTAATCCCAGCTACTCAGGACGCTGAGGCAGGAGAATCTCAGGAACCCGGGAGGCAGAGGCTGCAGTGAGCAGAGATAGCGCCACTGTACTCCATCCTGGGCGACAGAGTGAGACTCCGTCTCAAAAAAAAAAAAAAGCTAGCTGAGCGCCACGGTGGCTCACTCTTGTAATCCCAGCACTTTGGGAAGCCGAGACAGGTGGATCACCTGAGATCAGGAGTTTGAGACCAGCCTGGCCAACATGGCAAACCCCATCTCTACTAAAAATACAAAAAATTTAACCAGGCGTGGTGGCGTGTGCCTATAATCCCAGCTACTTAGGAGCCTGAGGCAGGAGAATGGCTCCACCCCAGAAGGCGGAGGTCAAGTGAGCTGACCTCAAGCCACTGCCCTCCAGCCTGGATGACAGAGTGAGACTCCATCTAAAAAAAAAAAAGACAAAAAAAAAAAACAGTATTTTTGTCTCTTATGAGTAGTTTGATCATCTGTTCATATGTTGAATGATTATTTTCAGTTCTGTTTCCGTGAATCTTAGTTCATATCCTTTACCCATTTCTCTGAAGGGCTACCAGTCAAATCTCACGTTCAAGAGTTTTTCCTATGGTAGAGAAACCTATTCCAAATGAAGCAAAGTTTTGAACGTAAAATAGAAACCATAGAAGTGCAGTGTTAGAAGAAACAGGCTCCTCACGTGTTGCTGGTGGGAGTGTCAGTTGGTACAGCTCTCTAGAGGGCTTTGTGGCAGGAATTGTCCACATGAGAGATACACGCACCCTTTGATCAAGCAGCTTTATCTTTAGGAAGTTATCCTACACACATACTGGGAAATGGATACAAGGATTTAATGTAACATTGTTTTAATAACAGCAGCTTGGAAACAATGTACATGTTATCTTTTCAGGGAGCTGGTTGAATAACTTACAGTATTGGTGTAAGTTGAAATATACTATGTAACTGTAAAAAGAATAAGGCAACTGAAGAAGTACTCATGAGAATGATCTCAAAGGAATTATATAAAAAACAAGGGTCAGAATTGTATAGTATCCTCTATTATTCGGGCTTTTAAAAATCTTTTGGCCAGGCACGGTGGCTCATGCCTGTAATCCCAGCACTTTGGGAGGCTGAGGCGGGCAGATCACGAGGTCAGGTGATTAAGACCATCCTGGCTAACATGGTGAAACCCCGCCTCTACTAAAAATATTTTTTAAAAATTAGCTGGGCGTGGTGGCGGGCACCTGTAGTCCCAGCTACAAGGAAGGCTGAGGCAGGAGAATGGCATGAACCCGGGAGGCGGAGCTTGCAGTGAGCAGAGACTGCGCCACTACACTCCAGCCTGGGCGACAGAGCAAGACTCCATCTCAAAAATAGATAAATAAATAAATATCTTTTAATATGCATAAAATAATTCTTACAGGATATATTAGAAACTGGTAATTGTTATTGAGATAAAAAGGAAATTAACTTTTTACTGTACATTCTTTTTTTTTTTTTTTTTTGAGACAGAGTCTCACACTGTCACTGGGGCTGGAGTGCAGTGGTGCGATCTCAGCTCACTGCAACCTTCGCCTCCTGGGTTCAAGTGATTCTCCTGCCTCAGCCTCCCAAGTAGTTGGGATTACAGGCTCTGGCCACCACGCCCAGCTAATTTTTGTATTTTTAGTAGAGACAAGGTTTCACTATATTGGTCAGTCTGGTCTCGAACTCCTAACCTCAGGTGAGGCCTCAGCCTCCCAAAGTGCTGGGATTACAGGTGTGAGTCACCGCACCCAGCCTACTGTACATTCTTATTGTTGGAATCGGTAACGTGCAAGTATTACCTTTCCTGGTTTTGGCTTTTTTAAGTAAAAAAGTAAAATTCCTCTGTCCCAGCGATCCGAGTCTCCATCCAGTAGGTACCCATTGTTAACATTTTTACTGTGTGCAAACATAGATAATACCCAGGATTTTTTGACTGTTCTACATAGCAGGGTCACAGCATATTTGCTTTTTAAAAAGCATCTTTTTTTCTCTTTTATCCATTACATCTTACGTAGCATTTTGTGTCGTGTAATTTGCCTCACTCTTTAGATGGCCTTATAAACAGAAAAACACAAATTGTAACCACCACCCAGGTCAAGTAATAAAACATTTTCATCACCCAGAAACCTCCCTCCTGCCCACTCCCCATCATGCTCCTCCTTTCCTTCTTATTAGCACCTTTTATAGTGTACCCTGTTTTTGAATTTTATATAGATGGAAATAGAGTATGCATTCTTTGGTGTTTGACTTGACATTTTACTTGTGAGATGTGTCCACATTCATGCACATAGCGGTAGGTAATTCATTGTCATTGATGTATATACTGTTCCACACTATGAATATAACCACAGTTAATTTATCCGTTCTGCCATTGAACATTTGGGTTTCCAGTTTGCAGTTATTATATATAATATTGCTAGAGATAATTGTCTAAGTCTTTTGGTATACATGAAATATGTGTATGCTCAGTTTTAGTAGATATTGCTAACCTTTTTTTTTTTTTGAGACAGATTCTCGCTCTGTCACCCAGGCTGGAGTGCAGTGGCGTGATCTCAGCTCACTGCAACCTCTGCCTCCTGGGTTCAGCTATTCTCCTGCCTCAGCCTCCCTAGTAGCTGGGACTATAGGTGCAGGCACGTGCCACTGTGCACAACAAATTTTTGTATTTTTAGTAGAGACAAGGTTTCACTATATTGGTCAGTCTGGTCTCGAACTCCTAACCTCAGGTGAGGCCTCAGCCTCCCAAAGTGCTGGGATTACAGGCTAGAGTGCAGTGGCACCGTATTGGCACTCACTGCAACCTCTGCCTCCTGGGTTCAAGTGATTCTCATGCCTCAGCCTCCCAAATAGCTGAGATTACAGGCGTGCGCCACCACACCGAGCTACATTTTAAAATTTTTAATAGAGATGGGGTTTTACCATGTTGGCCAGGCTGGTCTCAAACTCCTGACCTTAAGTAACCTGCCCGCCTTAGCCTCCCGAAATGCTGGGATTACAGGCATTAGCCACTGCGCCCAGCTGCTAAGCAATGTATTAAAGGGAGTGTTTCAGTTTATATTCTTTTTTTTTCTGAGACAGAGTTTCACTCTTGTTGCCCAGGCTGGAATGCAATGGCACGATCTTGGCTCATGGCAACCTCCACCTCCTGGGTTCAAGTGATTCTTCTGCTTCAGCCTCCCGAGTACATGGGACCACACACATGCACCACCAAGCCCAGCTAATTTTGTATTTTTAGTGGAGATGGGGTTTCTGCATGTTGGTCAGGCTGGTCTCAAACTCCCAACCTCAGGTGATCCAACCACCTTGGCCTCCCAAAGTGCTGGGATTACAGGTGTGAGCCACTGCGCCCAGCCCGGTTTATATTCTTACCAGCAGTATATGAGATTTTTATTTATGTTGTTCCATATCCTCACCAACACTTGGTATTGCCAGTCTCTTTAGCCGTTCTGCTAAGTGTGAAGTAATATTTCATTGTGGTTTTAATTTGCATTTCCCTGATTACTAATGAGATAGAAATACCAACTGTATATTGGCTATTTGTATAGCCTCTTTCGTGAGATGCCTGTTCAAATTTCTTGGCTCTTTTTTTTTTGAGACAGAGTCTCGCTCTGTCACCAGGCTGGAGTGCAGTGACACGATCATAGCTCACTACTGCCTCAAACTCCCAACCTCAGGTGATCCTCCTGCCTCAGCCTCCCGAGTAGCTGGGACTGCAGGCATCCGCCACCACACCCAGCTAATTTTTTGTATTTTTAGTAGAGATGGGGTTTCACCATGTTAGCCAGGACAGTCTCAATCTCCTGACCTCATGATCCGCCCGCCTGGGCCTCCCAAAGTGCTGGGATTACAGGCATGAGCCACCGCGCCCAGCCTCTTGGCTCTTTTCTATTAAGTTGCCTTTTTCTCAGAGATTTGAATATGCTTTTTATATATTCTAGATAACAAGCTGTCTGTCATGTATGTGTTACAACAAAAGTGTCCTGCTCTTGCCATTCTACTTCCTTGTCATTAGCATAGTTTGTGTAGTATTTAGGAAATCTTTGCCTGTCTAACCTAAGGTCATGATACTTTTCTTCTATGCTACCTTCTAGAAGCTTTATTATTTTATTAATACTTTTCATATGTAAATCCATAAAATCCACCTGAAATTGATTTTTGTGTATGGTGTGAGGTTGGGATCACAATTAGTTTTTTTTGTTTGTTTTTTACTGTAGAAATACCCATTTCTCTCAGCAACATTTATTGAAAGGACCATCCTTATTTCTCTGCAGCATTGCCTTTGTGTAATTTAAGTGTCCGTATATATGTGGGTCCATTTCTAGACTCTGTTTTGTTCCATTGGACTGTTTTTCTTACTACCCTTGTGCCAGTCTTTGTTTTACCCCTACCCTTATACTTTCAAGTCTTGATAGAGTCAGTCATCCCACTTTCTCATTTCTTTTCAGGACTGTCTTGTTTCTTGGCCTTTTGCATTTTCATATAATTTTTAGATCAACTTGTCAATTTCCACACACACAAAAAAAAGTTTTGAGATACTGATTGGGATTGCCTTTCATCTACTGATTACTTTGGATGGAATTAACATTGTTATAATATTGACCTTGTTTACTTCTAATCTATGATCATGGAATGTCGTTCATTTCTTTATTTGACTTTTGAGACAAGGGTCTTGCTCCGTGGCCCAGGCTGGAGTGCAGTGGCATGATCATAGCTCACTACTGCCTCAAACTCCCAGGCTCGAGCAATCCTTCTGCCTCAGCCTTTTGAGTACAGGCATGCATCACCACACCTAGCTAATTTTTTAAAACTTATAGCAGAGACAAGGTCTCACTATGTTGCCTAGGCTGGTCTCAAACTCCTGAGCTCAAGCAGTCTTCCCACCTTGGCCTCCCTGAGTGCTGGGATTATAGGCATGAACCACCATGTCCCACTTCTTTCATTTATTTACATTATCTCTAATTATTCTCTGTAGAAGTTTTACTTCTCTGATATTAGATTTATTTCTAGGTATCTGGGTTTTTTTTTGTTTTTTGAGATGGAGTCTCGCTCTGTCGCCCAGGCTGGAGTGCAGTGGTACAATCTCGGCTCACTGCAACCTCCACCTCCTGGGTTCAAGTGATTCTCCTGCCTCAGCGTTCCAAGTAGCCGACATTACAGGCATGTGCCACCACACCTGGCTAATTTTGGAGTTTTAGTAGAGACAGGGTTTCACCTTGTTGGCCAGGCTGGTCTCAAACTCCTGACCTCAAGTGATCCACCTGCCTCTGCCTCCCAAAGTGCTGGGATCATAGGTATGAGCCACAGTGCCTGGCCCTAGGTATATGGTTTTGATGCTGTTATAAATAGTGCCTTCAAAATGTGATTGACTGTGCCGGTGTGTAGAAATACAACTGATTTTGTATTCAGAAAGTTCGCTAAATCTGTATGTTCTTTAGGATTTTAGTACATACACTCATGTCTATGATAATGAGTTTTTCCTTTCCTCTGCAGTCTTATTCTTTTTATGTCTTACTGCACTTGGCTAGGACTTTGAGTTGAATAGACATGATAATAAACATCTTTGTCTTGTTATATCTGAAATGAGTGTGTATGTACAGTCAGTGAAGTAGAGGAGTAATACTTTTTTCCCCTAATTGTTAAACCAGTTGTCCAGTTGTCTTCCAGTCCTAGCTAATCATTACAGTCACCTTTGGCATTTCTTTTTTTTTTTCCTTGGTAGAGAAGAGACCTCACTGTGTTGCCTAGGCTGGTCTCAAAACTCTTGGGCTCAAGTGATTCTCCCACCTTGGCCTCCCAAAGTGTTGGGATTATAGGCGTGCACCACCACACACCTGGCTAATTTTTGTATTTCTAGTAGAGATGAGGTTTCACCATGTAGGCCACACTGTTCTCGAACTGACCTCAGGTGATCCTCCTGCCTCAGCCTCCTGAAGTGCTGGGATTACAGGTGTGAGCCACCTCGTCCGGCCCCTTTGGCATTTCTGACCCTTGCTTGCTCAGTGATGTGCATCCCTTAGTGTCTGGAGCACATTGTGAACAAAAATGCAAGGTTTATGTTTTTGTTTGTTTCAATTTTATTACTTTAACTACAGATAGGGTTTTTCTGTGTTGCCCAGGCTGGTCTGAAACTCCTGGGCTCAAGCAGTTCTCCTGCCTCAGTCTCCCAAAGTGCTAGGATTACAGGCGTGAGCCACTGCACTCGGCCATCTATGTGCTTTTAAAGTTCCACAGGTGGCTAGGCACAGTGGCTCACGCCTGTAATCCTAGCACTTTGGGAGGCCAAGGTTGGCAGATCACAAGGTCAAGAGATCAAGACCATCCTGGCCAACATGGTGAAACCCCATCTCTACTAAAACTACAAAAATTAGCCGGGTGTGGTGGCATGCTCCCGTAGTGTCCCAGCTACTCAGGAGGCTGAGGCAGGAGAATCGCTTGAACCAGGGAGGTGGAGGTTGCAGTGAGCTGAGATCGTGCCACTGCACTCCAGCCTGGCGACAGAGCAAGACTCCGCCTCAAAAAAAAAAAAAAAAGTTCCACAGGTGACTGAGCAGTGTGTGAGAACCAGCGAGGTAGTGTCAGGGATCTGAAGTGATTGAAAATGCCGCTTATATATTCAATCCTTGGATCCCTTTGATGAATTTTTGTATTCTGCTCTTTTATATCCGTGTAATCCCATGTTTTTTAAACCATTGTGCTCTGGCCTTTCTTGCTGTTTGAGCGTAACTTCAACTGTTATTGCCGTGAGCAGTTTTCTCAAGCTCCTCCCGGGCCCAGCTTCCTGATGGTAGCCTCACTGAACTGTTCTGCTGCTTACCACTTGTCTGAAGCTTCCCCTTTTCCCTTTTTGAACTCTTTATTAAGCATTGTTGGCTTCCTGTTTGTACTTATATGATGTAGCTGGTACTGGGTAAGAAATCACTAGCAGCTTTTCTAGTAGGAAAGACCGTCTGAGGTGACAGTTTAGTGGCTTTGTAATTAGGCTCAGCACTTATGAGACTATTTGCAGTGTCCGCTCTGTGCCATCTACTTTGCTGCTGGTCTGTGGAGGAAGCAGAGATGAAAACACCATCTTTGCTGTCAAGAACTCACCTGGTGGAAGAGGCAGATGTATGGATAATCATCACATGATGATAAATGCCATCGTTGCTGCAAAAGTCATAAATGTTATGACAGCAGGTTTTTCTTGTTATTTTTGTTTGTTTGTTTGTTTCTTTTTGAGACGGAGTCTCGCTCTGTCGCCCTGGCTGGACTGCAGTGACACGATCTCGTCTCGCTTCAAGCTCCGCCCCCTAGGTTTACGCCATTCTCCTGCCCCAGCCTCCTGAGTAGCTGGGACTATAAGCACCCGCCGCCACGCCCAGCTAATTTTTTGTATTTTTTTGTATTTTTAGTAGAGATGGGGTTTCACTGTGTTAGCCAGCATGGTCTCGATCTCCTGACCTCGTGATCCGCCCCCCTTGGCCTCCCAAAGTGCTGGGATTACAGGCGTGAGCCACTGCGCCTGGCCATGACAGCGTATTTTTAAAATGAAGTTAGTAAATTAAAATCGAAAATTTAATGGAAGCAAGACTAAATTAGTTTACTGGGTTATCTTCTTTAATTTACTTGTATCCTTTCCATAGACAGTCTAGCACAGGTTTGAATGTGTCCTGGCTCTTCATTACTGAGGCTAACGTTCCACCTAATATATGCAAAAGTGTGTCCATCCCTTCTACCTTTATTCACATTCCATTACTTTTATAGACTTTTCTTTTTTTGCTTTCATAATTAATACTGGCCGTTGACTTTCTTTTCAGGGGTCTTTCTTCACAAACAAATTTTTTTCATTTTCATTTTCTTTTCTTTTTTTTTTTTTTTTTTTTGAGACAGGATCTCATTCTGTCACCCAGGCTGGAGTGCAGTGGGGCAATCTCTGCTCACTGCAGCATCCTGAGTAGTTGGGATTACAGATGCAAACCACCACACCCAACTGATTTTTCAATTTTTTGTAGAGATGGGGGTCTCGCTATGTTACCCAGGCTGGTCTCAAACTCCTGGGCTCAAGCGATCCTCCCACCTTGGCCTCCCAGCATGCTGGGATTACAGGCATGACTAACCATTTAACCATAAAAAATATTTTTTTTAGTCACTTAAAAAGAGACTTCGTCGTGTTGAGGGTCAGATGCTAAGTTATCAGCAGGCTCAGTCATGTCTCTCTTGATTTTTAGCTCTGGAGGAGAAGTGGCCCCAGTTCATCACCCTTCTCTAGCCCAGCCTCATCCCGCTCCCAGACACGGAGGAGCCAGCAAAATAAGGTACTCTCGTTCTCCTGCAGTTTTCGACGCTGCGTGTGGACAGATGGGGGTGAGGAAGGTGGGAAGCGAACCTGGCTCTTAGGCTTTGTGCTGCTGTGACTTACAGAATCAAAGAAACTAAGAAGTCCCTGAGAGGACAGTGCGGCACCCACCTGAACCGCTATCATCCCTACAATCTTGGGTACTGACTCCAGTGGCCTCTGGCCGTCGCCTCCCACTCCAGCATGAGGGATCGGGTGCAAGCACAGAGGCCATGCAGAGTGGAGAGCAGAGAGAGTCGAGTCAGCGGGCAGTCGCCATCAGGTTCTTGACTTGAGCTGACGCCCTAGGTGCTTGCAGTTGGCTGGGATGCCACTCCCTCAGGGATCACATCTGTGTCTAGAACTCCCAGGGACTTGGTAGGTTGTAAGTAAGGTTTGAAGATTATCATTTTATGCTTGTTTTAAGACAAAAGCTGTCTTCATGGCCTCTGTGAACAGCCTCCATTCTGTTGGAATTTCCTTTTGAGTTTTTTTATCCTGCATACTGAGATCTTAAATTATGGTTGTTTTAGACATTGGCCACTTGGTAGTTAGGAGGGTGTGAGAAATTATTTAATACTTCAGCCAAGAAGTCTTTCTAGACTAAATCGTTCCTTTTCTCCCGACAGAGAAGAGGAGCTGTGTCATCATTCCAGTTCTTCAATTCCATTGGCGACAGACAAGGGGTCCCAGGGAGAAAAGGGTAGGTTGCTGAGGAGGGTCTGCTGTTGGTGGTGGAGGTGTTTGTGGAGGATATAGAGAGAGATTAATACCTATTGAAAAAAGGTCTTGAGCATTGCTATGTCTAAGGCATGTTAGATACAAAGAGATTTCCTCTCCTTCAGAAGTTTATAGTCAGTAGGGAAAGGCCTGAGCAGGGGCTAACGATTGGATAGAGGTAAGCTCAGTTTGGGTCACCTTTGGGTGATCCTGGTAATTACTGCACAGTAAGCGGTTTGTGTGCGCGCCTTAATCTTGCAAACACTGTCCAAGCAACCAAACCATAGAAGATTGAATCTTTTCAGAGATACTCAGTGAAAACTCAATGTGAAATGCGAAGAGGGTAGACACAACCATCCATTTCTGGAAGAGGGAAGGAAGCAAACGAGTCTTGGTTTCTTTCTTTAGTTGCAGATACAACCCCAAGGAAGAAACAAAACTCAAATTCTCAGTCTACACCTGGCAGCTCTGGGCAGCGTAAGCGTGAAAGTTCAGCTGCTGCCTTCTCGGCGAGGGAACAGCTGACCTTGGTATGGTCTTGTCCATCTACTCCTGCCCTCCCCGGCTTAGCTCTCCTAAGTCTTAGGAATGCTAAGGACAAGTTTCTTCTGTTTTTTTTTCTAATTTATTTTTATTTTTGTTTTTGTTTTTTGAGACAGCATCACTATGTCACCCAGGCTGGAGTGCAGTGGCTCGATTTTGGCTCACTGTAACGTCTGCCTCCTGGGTTCAAGCAATTCTGCCTCAGCCTCCCAAGTAGCTGGGATTACAGGCGCTTGCTACCATGTCTGGCTAATTTTTTGTATTTTTAGTAGAGATGGGGTTTCACCATGTTGGCCAGGCCGGCCTCAAACTCCTGACCTCAAGTGATCCAGCTGGCTTGGCCTCCCACAGTGCTGAGATTACAGGCGTGAGCCACCGTGCCCAGCCTTCCTGTTTTTTCTGATTGGCCTGACTTCTTTTTCTCTTTGGTAGCCTCCACCTCCCCAGCTTGGCTATTCGATCACTGCCAGGCGTGGGCAGAAGAGGGCGTTACAGTGGTTCATTGAGCCTTGGAGGGACAAGGCGGTAAGGAGCATGGTCGTTGCATAGGGGTTTCAGGTGTCTGTTATCTCTGGTTTTATTTTGGTGTTTGAAAAAATAGGTTTCTCTGGGAAAATCCCAAGTAGGGTTCCATGTTTTCTTGTGGTCTTTCTCGCCTGAGACATCCATGTTGGTGTTCACGGGAACTGGACAGCAGGGACCACTGCAATTGAGGGCAGGCATTCCTCCATGAGCTGTGCTGAGACCCTGCTCTCCGACAGGCATCTGGAAAGAAGTCCCAGACAAGCCAGGACTGCGTCACCTTTCTTTCTTTCTTAGATGCCTCGAACTCTGTCACCAGGCCACCCACCACTCAGCAACCCAGTCTGCAGCACCCTGCCACTGCTCCCACACTTGCACCCCCTCAGCCCCAAGCACCAACCCTGCCCAGAGCAGGAGATGCAGAGTCCCGAGCCTGCCACCTGCCCAGGTGAGCTGGAGTGGGGCAGTGGATCCAGCCTTCTGAGCAGCATCCCCTGCTTGGGTTGGAATAAGGGCGTCGCGCCTGTCAGTCTCTGGAGATTGCTCTGCAGACCAAGGCCTTGCCCTGGCTCCAGCACACAGAGCAGGCCCACATGCTAACAGCGGGCCTGCATCAGGGGTGTTAGAGAGGGGTGCTGTGGCCTTCGGGATCTGAAGCCTGGCTCGTAGCTGCCCTGAGCCCTACGCCTTCCTCATCTAATGGGTGAATGATCTTCCAGTTATGCGTCACAGAGATTAATGTGGTGGGTGGTCCAGGATGTCCCTTACCTATCAGAACCCTGCTCCCAGAACAGCACTGCTTCCTTTTCCTCCAGCACTTTGAGGGCTGCTGGTGTTCCCGGCCCAGGCCTTCATGGCACTGTGCACGCACCTCTTTATCAGACGGTAACCTGGGGTTCGTACTCACCCTCCCTGCTCAAGGGCAGAGACTTCCCCATTCATAGTTGCGTGCTCTTAGCACCTGGCAGGTGAGCTTAGTAGGCAAAGTATATCTAGATTCATACGTGAACTTCAGAGTTCAGACAACTGGACTGTCTTAGTCTCTACACATTAGGCCCCCATTTAGGCCCCATTTTATCCCCTTCTGTCTGATGATCTGTGAGGTGGAAATGATGAACACTTCCTTGATTTACTGTACAGGCCTGTTGGGCTGCTTTGGTTGTGGCCCCAGCTCTTGGATCCCAGGCTCTGTGAGGTAGGCGTGGGAGGGAAACTGAAATACTGAATACCATCATCTTGAAGTGTTTATGCCAACTTCACATTTTCTATTCTTCTTCCAGAGATCTGCTGGGGTGTAACCACTGAGACCCCCTAGCCTCAAGGCGTGACCTCCTGCTTTGCAGGTGTATCACAGTCCAGGACATGGAACGGCTCCCCAGCCCTCAGCCAGACTCCAGACCTCCAGCCACTTTGCTGGGGCTGATCCTGCTCCATCCTTTGGTGCCAGCCACTGACGCAGGTCACCTCCCAGCCTTCAGACAGGGGACTGACTTCCCAGGCCCCCAGACCCTCTGCCCTGTCTCCTGCTCCCCCAAACCAAAGCTTCCTGTTTGGAACCTGGAGCACCTCACCTTCCAGCCTGCCCTGCAGCATCTACAGCATCTCCCAGCCAGACTTAGAGGCCCCGTTTCCATTTACCCAAGGTGGGAAGGAGGGCCCAACCTGCCCTGGCCCTTCAGTCACAGCCACAGCGCCCTCCAGCTCCTCCTCCCACATTCCTGGCTGTGACCTTCCAGCCTGTCTTTAGGACCACCGCATTGATGCCCTTGCTTATATCAGCCAGACAGACAAGCTGCTCCCACATCACTCTCCCACCACAGCTGCCCAGGTTCGCTGTAGGCCTGGCTGCCGGCATACCTCTGCTGTGGCTCCGTCCTCATCAGTTCATGGGTAGCCCGGAGCCTGCGTTGAGCTGGCATAAACAGATGGAGACAGCAGCCAGGTTAGCGTTTCTCCTGTCAGCACTGCCAGTTAGCAGCCTCGACGCTCCTCTTCGGGCAGCCCCAGACCTCTGCTGCCAGCTTCACGCTGGGGCTCCATATTCCAGTTTGGCAAACCTCCTGCCCTGCCCACACAATACCACAGTCGCCACCTTCAGCCGGTCCTGCCACTGGGTTATGGTGATACACCAGCAACAGGCTGCCAGCTTTGAGTGTTCGTGACACCCTCTCACCTCCTCCCATTGCAATAGGCCAGCCATGGGTTCAGTGACCACGGTACCCAGTTCAACATTCCTTTGGATCAAGCCAAGTCCGACTCCCATCATATCAGGGCCAGCTAGCCACATTTGGGGCCGCTGAGGGGCAGCCACTGGGGGCCGCCAAGCCAGCCCTTGCCCCCAGCTTTGGCAGCTCTTTCACTTTTGGAAACTCTGCAGCCCCATTTGTGCCTGCCTACACCTGCATCCCGCGTCAAGATCGTTACCTGTGTGCTACATTATCCATGCACGGTGGGTGCCCTTTTCGGCATTTGGGTTGAAAGCCACGGCTTCAGCCTTTGGCACTCCCACCAGCTCACGAAGCCCGCGCTGCTGGCGGCTCCACTGCTGTCTTCTCGCCCGGTTGTCACCAGCTCTGCGGAGCCACCACTTGAACCGCTCAGCAGCGGGGAGCAGCAGCCGGTGTTGACGGCAACACCATCACCCAACCTTCGCGTTTGGGGGGTTCGGCCCAGCTATCAGTGGGAGCTTTGGGATCAATGTGGCCACCCCAGGCTCCAGCACCACCTCCGGAGCTTTCAGCTTTGGAGCGGGACAGAGTGGGAGCACAGCCACCTCCACCCCTTCGCGGGGGCTTGGGTCAAGCCACAGACACACCAGTCCAAGGCACACCCCGTTTGCCTTCAACGTGGGCAGCACACCTGAGAGCAAACCTGTGTTTGGAGGTAAGGAGGGGCGTGGACTTGGGCTGCCGGGCTGGACACTGACAAGCTGTGCCCGCGAAGCCTGCGTTCTCGGGGAGCTTATGCTGTGGCAGTGAAGAGACAGGCAATGAATATAGAACTCAGTGAAATGCCAGGGCACTGATACATGTTTTGCTAACTTGTAATAATGACTGGAGGAGCCGTTGTGGATTTAACTGGTCAAAGGCCTTCTGAGTAATTAACAATTGTAAGCTGAAGGTTGGGTATAGTGGCTCATGCTTGTAATCCCAACATTTTGGGAGGCCAAGGAGGGTGGATCACTTGAGGCCAGGAGTTCAAGACCAGCCTGGGCAACATGGCGAAACCTTGTCTCTACTAAAAATACCAGAAAATTAGCCAGGCGTGGTGGTACCCCCCTGTAATCCCAGCTACTCAGGAGGCTAAGGCACAAGAATGGTTTGAACCCAGGAGTTGGAGGTTGCAGTGAGCCAAGATCATGCCACTGTACTCCTGCCTGGGTGACAGAGCAAGACCCTGTCTCAAAAAAACAAATGTAAGCTGAGTATGGGGGTGGGGTGGGGCTGGGCACAGCACAAGTGGACATGCCTTTCAGGCCCAGGATGGCGCATGCAAAGGCCCAGAGGGTTGAAGAGCAGAACAAAGACAAGCATGGCAGGAGGGCAGGAGCAGAAGCAGTGGTGTGGAAGGAGGCCAAGAGGCGAGGATTGTTTGTGGCCAGGGTTGGGTGTTTGGGTCTTAAGTGCTCAGGAAAACCATTGCAGAATCAGGCAGAAGAATGATGAATGTAGATCCCATGGCTTCTGTTTTTCTTGCATTGAAGTAGGAGAAAATCTGGGAGAGAGAACCGAGGATAAAGTGTATAAAAAAGAGGTCTTTTGAAATAGTCATTTTGGACAGTGGGGAAGGGAATATATTAAAGAATTGTAATCAGTTTCCAGAGCAGTTTGTGGGCTGGAGGTATGATAAATTGAGAAGTTAAAGGGAGGCCAGTTAGCATGGCGTGTGTTTCCCAGCGACACTGTAGGGGTGTGACTAAGGTCAGTGGACAGCTGGTGCCACCCGACTGTGGGAGACCCAACAGAAACACAGCAGGAGGGCGGTGGGGTCGGTGCCGATACGCTCAGGGGTGCAGGTGGGAGGCTGGTGGTCGCTACGGAGGGGTGGTGTCCATAGAGGAGATTCAGGGGCGGGCAGGTCCTTTGAGTGACAGCAGTGTGACCGCAGGAGTGGTGGCAGGGGTCGGGGAGAGGAGGTCATGGGGGTGGCAAGGTCGAGGGGCTGAGAGGACCATCAGTCAGCCTCACAGGGCGAAGTCACCATGAGTGGTGATGGGGAGGAAGCCAGTGAGCCAAGGGTCCTCTGTGAATCAGGGAGTGACCTGGCAGTTGACAGGTGACATGAGGACGTGGCAGATTAAAGTGATCTGAACTTGAGTTACGGTATTTAGGGAAGGAAGAGAAACAGTGTGAAAGCAGCATGGAGCACAGAACCTCCCCTCATGAGACCCAGGGCCAAAAGGAGCAGCCTTCCCTGGAGGGCTATAGAAGGAACATCAGACAGGCAATAGAAACCAGTCAGAACTCAAGGAGCGAGGAAGGGGAGAAGCCGCATTACCACGAGACATCTAAAAAGATGAGGGGTGGACACACCAGGCTTCAGAGGGGAGGGGACAGGGAATGGGGGGAAAAAGCCTGGGTAAGAGGAGGTATGGCTGGAGTGTGAGAGAGGCCGGGGGCCTGGGAGTACTCCCTCTGCTTGATGGTCAGGAGGCCACGAGGCTTTTGAGACAGTCTGCAGCTCTGGCCGCCCAGGCACGGTGGTGGCAATCTCGGCTCACTGCAAGCTTTGCCTCCTGGGTTCACACCATTCTCCTGCCTCAGCCTCCCCAGTAGCTGGGACTACAGGCACCCGCCACCACACCCGGCTAATTTTTTTTTTTTTTTTGTATTTTTAGTAGAGACGGGGTTTCACCGTGTTAGCCAGGATGGTCTTGATTTCCTGATCTCGTGATCTGCCCGCCTCGGCCTCCCAAAGTGCTGGGATTACAGGCGTGAGCCACCATGCCTGGCCTAAGTAAGGAGACTTTTTCTCTGGCATGGCGTGGCCATTAGCAGGTGGGAGAAGCAGGCTGAGCTGGGGCACCAGGCATGAAGACTCAGTTGTCTGGCTCAGTTGCTGATGGAGGAGTGCCCCAGGAGCAGGAGTGGGGCTGAGGGTCCTGTGGGAAGTGCCCTGCAGAGCGCAGGCCCCTGCCCGGCCCTCTGCTCACTGGCCAGCTCTCTGCAGCTCTCTGTTCTCTTCATTCCAGGCACCGCCACCCCCACCTTTGGTCAGAACACCCCTGCGCCTGGAGTGGGCACATCGGGCAGCAGCCTCTCCTTTGGGGCATCCTCAGCACCCGCCCAAGGCTTTGTTGGCGTTGGACCGTTAGGTACATGAAAAGCCTGTAGCCCTGTAAGCCTGTCTGAGGAGGGTTGGGCGGGGTGTGAGCTCCTAACCCCTCTGAGGCCTCGTGAAGATCAGGTTCAGCACAGGAAGGACATTTCGGGTTGCAGGTGCTTGTTGAAGATGATGGGAGTTGGATGGCAGAGATCAGAGAGGAGCTGCCCGGGGCGGAAGTTTGCCTCCCATGGGAAGCCGGGTAACAATGGATGCGTGGGCCTCGCTCTGAGACTCTCTGGGAGTTTGCGTTTCAGGAGGCTCCTCCCACACAGTGTTGCTGACGCAGCGAGAAGGCCCTATTGAGGCACCTGTGTTTTGTTACTGGCCTGGCCTTCCAGAGGTTCGGGCACCCAGAGCCAGAGTCTCAGGTAGCAGCTGCCCTGATGAGGTCTTGTTGAATCTTTCCAGGATCGGCGGCCCCTTCATTTTCCATTGGTGCGGGATCCAAGACCCCAGGGGCTCGACAGCGACTGCAAGCCCGAAGGCAGCACACCCGCAAAAAATAGCCTTTGTCCCCTGTCCCTGTTCCCCCCACCCCTTCCCTAAATCTGGACCTTGGCACCTGCTAGGAAGAGCCTTGGACCCTTCCAGCTGCATAAAGCAAACCTACCCCGGATCTCTGGCTTCAGCCGCCAGGGGGTAGTGGTAGCCCTGGGGCCCCTTCCCTTCTCCTGGAGGAAGCACAAACCTCAGGGATGGGGAAGCAGGATGCAGAGGGCCAAAGCCCGGGACCTCTACTTGAACAGTTCCACTGGGGAGGCTGGAGAACTAAGGAAACACCTGTACATAGTGTCCGCTGCCCTGACTCCCGCTTAGCACGCCCTTAGGCAGGCGCCCCTTCTACCTTTCCCCGAGAGCCATCGTCGCTGGAGGGTGCAGGGTCCAGCCCGCCTGGTGTGCTGGTATGCACCTGATGGGATTTGGGAAATGGGTTATCCCTAAAGCTTTATCTTGCTTGGCTTAGCTGTGAGAAGTGGTTCTCTTCCTCTGGTCCCTTCTGGGGACTGTTTCCCCATTTTCTTGCTGCTGTGTCCGTCACCGGTTCCTTGCAGGATTCCTTCCTTTTTAAATGCCCTTGAATCTAGCTTTGCCTTGGAGACCCCAGTGGGTGCTGCTCCTGCCGTTTCCTTCCTGCCAAGTCTGAGTCAATGTTTATCTCCAACCCTCTGCCAGTTTGGCCCCTCAAAGCTTGGTGGCTCAAGACTGTTAGCCTGGCAGAGCCAGGGGTGAGATACCTTGCTCCAGGAGGGAGAAGCTCTTGGAGCAGGCAGGATGCCCACCGCTGCTTCAGCTGCCTCCTCACCCAGCTACCCTTTGGCCCCATTGGGCCCTCGTCTGCCTCTCCAGGATCGTATGTTTCAAGCCTTGTCCTGTGTTCCTTTGTCTGACGCTCTGTGTATTGCTCTTTGAATCGAGTTTGGAGGAAGAATTGAGTTGTATGAGTGGCGGCATGTTGGTAGTGCCGGACTTCCTGTTTCAAGTTTTCTGGGGCCTCGCTAATTGAATGTGGAAAGTAGCACCACTTGATGGCTCCTGAATTTTCCAATGGTGTTCTGACTTCAAGGGCTGGCAGCCTGGGAGAATGGGCCCGGGGGGAAGCAAAGACCTCTTCCCTCTGCTGTTTCTGTCCCCACTTACCTGACCTCACTGGAGCCACATCACCCAAAGTAGATGTTAGAAAACCTAAATTAATGAACCACATTTTTAAAATCCTATTTTTTCCCAAACAGGGCTCTCTGCAGCCATCCTTTCCTTCCTTCCTTCTGAAACCACATACCCCAGGCCCAAGCACCTTGCTGCCACGCCCAATCTCTTTGGGAGAAGTATGAATGCGTGTGTCTAAATTAAAAGAAAAAAATATTTAAACATTTTTTAACAAAAATTTATTTTTGTATTTAAGCTAAATCGCCTTTTAAATTCCTTCAAGCTTGGTTCATTGAGGTGGTTAAGTAAAGTATAAATGGTATTAACTAGGAATTAGCTATATAGTTAAGTTATGCCTGTGCAAAGAAGAGGCTCAAATGCTGTCCCCAGCAGCTTTCCTGGGGGACTGGAGCTCCTTCTGGCCACGTTATATAAAATGTAATTCTTATTTTATAAATAATGTGATGTAAAATGAAACCGGTGCCCCCTACGTTCATTTGGGTAGTGTTTGTTGTCACACCCGGTGTGTGTGCTGCGAGGGAGGGAGTGAACCTCAAGCTTAAATACCTGTTAGGATTGGAGGGTCGGGGTGGGCCCGGGCCTGGGCCTAGCAATCAAGCTTCTACCTGTACCTTACGTAAGGTAGACCCTCCTAGTGTCAGTACCTGAGCTAGTTTACCTCAGTTCCGCAGGCAGGACAGCCGGTCCGGGAACCCTGAGTGAGTGTGAGTGTGGATGTGTACAGTACGCGCACTGGATGGCAGCGGGAGGCTGGGACTTTCCATTACAAATAGAGACTTCATTCCTGTTGAGTCTAGTTGGAATTTTAGTATGAATGTGAGATTTTTCTCCTGCTTGTGTCATTAAGAATAAAAAACTGTGATCTATCATAGAGTACGTTCTGCATTTTATTTCTGCAGGCAACACTTTGCTCACCAGCAAGAACACAGCCTGAGGAAGGGACCCAATACCCTTTCAAAACACAAAGTGCTGCCTGCGGTGAGGGCCCAGGGTCCTCCACGGAGAGGACAGGCGTCTTCCTTTCCCACCAGGAAGGAGTCAGTGCTATGTGCAAGGCAGTGTGCAGGCACCGGCTGCGGCTTTTTGCTGTCTCTTCTTTCTCTTTGGGGCTGGGCTGGGTGTGCATTCTGGTGCTGATGCTTCAGCCTGTGAGGCTGAGCTAGAGAAGTGTAGATGTTAGATGTGCCAGTGCCATCCTGCGTCTCCCAAGCACACCCCCTACTCACTCACCTTGGCGCCTTGACCCATTCAATTACGGCGACGAAGAAGCCACCGCTGAGCGTGGTCTCAGTGGAGGCCCAGAGGCAGTGCTCAGCACCCAGGAACATGCTCAGGCCTCGGTGGGGCCAGGCAGGCAGGGCGGGAGCTAGCCTGCGAGAGAAACCGCCCCAATGCTGGGTAAGAGAGCAGCTCATCCCGTCACACCCCCACCCCCCTCCACGATCCTGGCACATGCGCCGTACCTGAAGGCACCAGGGTTCTGCTGCAGCACATCTCACTCCCTGGCAGAGGGAGCACGTGGAGTAGATGAGCTGCTGCAGGGAAGGGAAAGTGAGTGTGTGGCACAGGGCTCGCTGCTGGAACCCTGCCAGGGCATGCAGACGCGCCGGGCTTGGTTGTCCTGCCCCGGGCTCCTCCAGCTGTCTGCTCGGCATACCTAAGGAAAAGCGTGTCTTGGTTAACACAGCTTCACAGGCTGCCTCAGTCCTGAAATCCTCGCTTCACAGAGGAGAACTTTTGCCCCAGGGTCCCAAGCCCATTAAAGTGTCAGAACTAAGACCAAATGACTCCAGGTCTAAGCTGCTGTGGACCTGCGAGTCCCTTGGCCATGCTTTCTCCCCATCTCACCCGAGCCACTGCAGGAAGGATCCAGCAGGACGTAGTGGACCTCACGGTAGCGCGGGTCTGAGGGGGAGACCGCCAGGAAGTCCTCCCCAGCCAGCTCACAGCAGGAGACGCCAGCTCATGGATGCCAGCCACTTGGCATCCAGGTCAAAGGCAAAGATCTTCCTAGGGCAGAGGGCAGAACGGGTGAGCTGAGCACACATGGAGCAGCTAAGGGCCTGTCAGAGCTGACACACACAACCAGAACATGCAGGTTAAGCCAGGACACACAATATTGAAACGGCCTAAGTTTAAAGGGCCCAGGGTCAGAGGTAACTGGCCTGGGGTCTCTGCCCCAAGGGCTAAGGGATCCACATCTCACACCTGCAGTGGGGGAAGCTTAACTTGGGGTGAATACCATGAACTGCTTTGGTGCAGCAGGAAAGAGCAGGAAAGCAAAAGTCACCCTTTCAGCCTTCATTACCCACTGAAACGCACAGAATCAAACCCCATGTCCTCCTCCTGCTCCTGACCGTGGCACTCACCCTTGGTTCTTCAGAAGAGCAGCCAAGTGACTGGTCTTATTGCCTGGGGCGGCACAGGCATCGATGACATGGGAGCCTGGCGGGGGGTCCAGCAGCATGGCTGGGGCAGCCTGGCCTGGCCCGAGCAGAGCCGCGAAGTCGAACAGAGACCCCAGGATAGGCCCTTCCCGTGCCTACACATTCTTCCCTTTTCTATTCCTCTTGCCTACCCTGTCCTGCGGAATGAGGTATCCGGCCCGGTACAGTGGGTGTTCATGCAGATCTGTCTAGGCGGGAAATACCAGCAGCTCCGGCATCAAGGGGTCCAGGAGAAAATGCTTCCCCTTGAGGGCTCGTAAGTCATCAAGGCTGCCAGGGGAGAAGAACCATTCATTCATCATTTCCTGAATTTCTCCCTGCCAGGCCCCATTTCAACGGTCCATTCACACAACAAATGCTACCACAGCTACGGAGAAATCAACAGGGTGATAAGGGAATCCGGGAATCCGCAGTTGAGGGAATGGGTTGTCAAGCCAGACTGATGGGTCAGGAGCCCCCTCTACTGTTTACCAGCAGTGGGAGCTTGGGCAAGTGATTCAATCTCAGGCCCCACTGGCATCTCTGTAAAATAGTAGATGTGGAGATTCAGTGAGCCAATATATCCAAGATACTTACTTGCCACAATTTAATACATGTTAGCTATTCCTGTTGAAGCATAACCTTGGAGAAAGGTTACTTTACAGGGGGGTGAGGGGATGGAGGGAGGTGAGAGCTGAGCTCATTCTTGATGGATGAGGAGTTAGTCATGTGAGGCGCTTAGATTAAAGCTACATTCACTATAACTCAGTAAAGGAGTCCCGCCCACTCTCCCCGACCCATACAGAAATGGGCCTAGAGAGTCACATGTCTCAGTTCAGAAATCTATCCAAGTGGCAGAGCTGGAATTCAAACGCAAGCAGCCGTTCTCTGCTATTCCACCCTGGTGTCCAAGCAACATGGTAGAGGCAGAAGGAAGATGATCTTACAAAGAGTGGGGGAAAGGGAGAGGGGCAGAGGCTGCTTCTCAGAGCCACCAAAGGACAAAACAAGATAGGTGTGAGCCCAGTGGAGGAGGCATGGGACAGGGACCAGCCACTGTTGCTGGCACGCTGGTGCACGCAGCACCGTGGCAGATGGACCTGGAGAGGAAGCAGGAGGGACAGCACAATGGAGCCAAGAAAGGGCTTAGCATGGCCGGGCGCGGTGACTCACGCCTGTAATCCCAGCACTTTGGGAGGCTGAGGCTGGTGGATCACCTGAGGTCAGGAGTTGGAGACCAGCCTGGCCAACATGGAGAAATCCCATCTCTACTAAAAATATAAAATTAGCCAGGCATGGTGCTGCATGCCTGCAATCCTGTAGGGAAACGAAAGAGAGATCAGACTGTTACTGTGTCTATGTAGAAAGGGAAAACATAAGAAATTCCATTTTGACCTGTACCTTGAACAATTGCTTGGCTGAGATGCTGTTAATTTGTAACTTTATCCCAGCCACTTTGCCCCAACTTTGAGCTCACAAAAACATGTATTGTCTGGAATCAAGGTTTAAGGGATCTAGGGCTGTGCAGGATGTGCCTTGTTAACAAAATGTTTACAAGCAGTATGCTTGGTAAAAGTCTTCGCCATTCTCTAGTCTCAATAAACCAGGTGCACAATGCACTGTGAAAAGCCGCAGGGACTCTGCCCTGGAAAGCCAGGTATTGTCCAAGGTTCTCCCCATGTGATAGTCTGAAATATAGCCTCGTGGGATGAGAAAGACCTGACCGTCCCCCAGCTCGACACCCATAAAGGGTCTGTGCTGAGGTGGATTAGTAAAAGAGGAAAGCCTCTTGCAGTTGAGATAGAGGAAGGCCACTGTCTCCTGCCTGCCCCTGGGAACTGAATGTCTCGGTATAAAACCCGATTGTACATCTGTTCAATTCTGAGATAGGGAGAAAAACCGCCCTATGGCTGGAGGATGAGACTTGTTGGCAGCAATGCTGCCTTGTTATTCTTTACTCCACTGAGATGTTTGGGCAGAGAGAAACATAAATCTGGCCTACGTGCATGTCCAGGCATAGTACCTTCCCCTGAACTTAATTATGACATAGATTCTTTTGCTCACATGTTTTTTTGCTGACCTTCTCCTTATTATCACCCTGCTCTCCTATATGTTTTTTTGCTGACCTTCTCCTTATTACCACCCTCCTCTCCTACCACATTCCTTTTGCTGAGATAATGAAAATAATAATAAAAACTGAGGGAACTCGGAGACTGGTGCTGGTGCAGGTCCTTGGTATGCTGAGTGCCAGTCTCCTGGGCCCACTGTTGTTTCTCTGTACTTTGTGTCTTATTTCTTTTCTCAGTCTCTCGTCCCACCTGACGACACATCCCACAGGTGTGGAGGGGCAGGCCACTCCTTCATCTGGCACCCAGCGGTGGGGCCTTTCTCTAGGGTGAAGGTACGCTAAGAACATGAGCATTGAGGACAGCCGACGAGAGATTCCCGAGTACGTCCATGGTCAGCCTTGCAGTAAGCTTGTGCGCTCGGAGAAATCCAGGGTAACAATGGGGCAAACTGAAAGTAAATATGCCTCTTTCAGCTTCATTAAAATTCTCTTTTTTTTTTTTTTTTTTTGAGACGGAGTCTCGCTCTGTCGCCCAGGCTAGAGTGCAGTGGTGCAATCTCGGCTCACTGCAAGCTCAGCCTCCCGGGTTCCGCCATTCTCCTGCCTCAGCCTCTCCGAGTAGCTGGGACTACAGGCGCCCACCACCACGCCCGGCTAATTTTTTTGTATTTTTAGTAGAGATGGGGTTTCACTGTGGTCTCAATCTCCTGACGTTGTGATCCACCCACCTCGGCCTCCCAAAGTGCTGGGATTACAAGCGTGAGCCACCCTTGACCTAAAATTACTTAAAGAAGAGAGTTAAAAGCTACCACAGAAAATCTAATTACACTATTTCAAACAATAAAACAATTCTGCCCATGGTTTCCAGAACAGGGAACTTTGGATCTAAAATATTGGGAAAAAATTGGCAAAGAACTAAAGCAAGTAGGGAAGGTAAAATCATCCCACTTACAGTATGGAATGATTGGGCCATTATGAAAGCAACTTTAGAACCGTTTCAAATAGAAGAATCTCGCGGTCCAGCCGCAGCGGTTATTCAGGGATGCACCGAGAAGTAGTGAGAAGAATGATGAAAGAAAGACACAGAAAAGCGGGATTAGGAGGGACGGTCCCCTGATAGGGAAGCGCCGACAAGCTCTGGTTTATTCAGTGCTTTTATACATGTCAGGGGTTAAAAATCCACACAATAATTGTTTTTGTCTTCCTTTGATGCGGCCTCTGCAGTCTGTCTTATGCTATTAACTATGAAAAGCCATTCACAGCGCTTCACTGATCTGGTAAAAACAGGAAGCTACCTATAACAGGATCTTCAGCGGTCAGGTCTTTGCCGTGACACCTACTTCCCTGTCTGCAGGCTTTGCCAATGCATGGGAATGTGAATTTGGCTCCCCACAGAAGAAGATAGCGTTTCAGTTTCTGATGCCCCTGAAAGCTGTGTAATAGATTGTTTAGAAGAAGCAGGAAGAGAGTCCAAGAAAGGAATGGAAAGTTCACACTGTAAAAATGTAGCAGAGTCGGCCGGGCATGGTGGCTCAGGCTTGTAATCCCAGCACTTTGGGAGGCCGAGGCGGGCAGATCACGAGGTCGAGAAATCGAGACCACCCTGGCCAACAGGGTCTCTACCAAAAATACAAAAAAAAATTAGCTGGGCATGGTGGCATCCGCCTGTAATCCCAGCTACTTGGGAGAGCAAGGCAGGAGTCGCTTGAGCAAGGAGGCGGAGGTTGCAGTGAGCCGAGATCGTGCCATTGCACTCCAGCCTGGGCAAAAAGAGTGAAACTGTCTCAAAAAAAAAAAAAAAAAAGAAAGAAAATGTTAAAAGATATGAAGGAAGGAGTTAAACAATATGGACCCAACTCTTCTTATATGAGAACATTATTAGATTCCATTGCTCATGGAAATAGGCTTATTCCTTATGATTGGGAAATTTTGGCTAAACCTTCCCTTTCACCCTCTCAGTTTCTACAGTTTAAAACCTGGTGGATTGATGGAATACAAGAACCAGGCTACTTATCCTACTGTTAATATAGATGCAGACCAATTGCTAGGAACAGGTCCAAATTGGAGCACTATTAACCAACAATCAGTAACGCAAAATGAGGCTATTAAACAACTAGAGCTATCTGCCTCAGGGCCTGGGAAAAAATTCAGGACCCAGGAACCACCTGCCCTTCTTTTAATTCAATCAGACAAGGCTCTAAAGAGCCATATCCAGACTTTGTGGCAACGTTGCAATATGCCGCTCAAAAATCTGTTGCAGATGATAACACCCGAAAAGTTACTGTAGAAATAATGGTTTATCAAAATGCAAATCCAGAATGTCATTCAGCCGTAAAGCCATTAGGAGGAAAAGTTCCAGCAGGAGTTGATGTAATTACAGAATATGTGAAAGCTTGTGATGGGATTGCAGGAGCTATGCGTAAGGCAATGCTAACGGCTCAAGCGATTACAGGGGTTGCTTTAGGAAGACAAGTTAGAACATTGCAGGGGAAATGTTGTAATTGCGGTCAAATCGGTCATCTAAAAACGAATTGCCCAGGCTTAAATAAACAGTAAAAATTAAGGGCCACCTGGCCTGTGTCCAAGAAGAGGAAAAGGAAAACATTGGGCTAAGGAATGTTGTTCTAAATTTGATAAAAATGGGCAACCATTGTTGGGAAATGGGAAGAGGGGCCAGCCTCAGGCCCCACAACAAAGTAGGGCGTTCCAATTCAGCCATTTGTTCCTCAGGGTTTTCAGGGACAACAACCCCCACAGCAAATATCACCATTTCAGGGAATCGGCCAATTGCAATATAACAGCTATCCCCCGCCACAGCAGGCAGCACAGCAGTAGATTTATGTTCCACTCAAATGGTTTCTTTACTCCCTGGAGAGCCCCCACAAAAGATTCCTACAGGGGTATATGGCCCGCTGCCAGAAGGGACAGTAAGCCTTATTTTAGGAAGATCAAGTCTAAATTTGAAGGGAGTCCAAATTCATACTGGGGTAATTGATTCAGATTATAAAGGGGAAATTCAGTCTGTTCCCTGCAGTGCCAAGCCAGGTGACAGAATTGCTCAGTTATTGCTTTTGCCTTATATTAAAATTGGGGATAGCAAAACAGAAAGAACAGAAGGGTTTGGAAGTACCAACCCTGCTGGAAAAGCTGCTTATTGGGCTAGTCAGGTCTCAAAGAATAGACCTGTGTGTACAGTCATTATTCAGGGAAAGCAGTTTGAAGGATTAGTGGATACTGGGGCTGATGTTTCTATCATCACCTTAAATCAATGGCCAAAAAATTGGCCTAAACAGAAGCCTGTTACAGGACTTGTCGGTGTGGGCACTGCCTCAGAAGTGTATCAAAGTGCATGATTTTACATTGTCTAGGCCCTGATAAGAGAGTACAGTTCAGCCTATGATTACTTCTATTCCAATTAATTTATGGGGCCGAGACTTCTTACCACAGCGGCAGGCAGAGATTACTATTCCAGTCTCCCTATACAGCCCCATGAGTCAACAAATCATGACTAACATGGGATAGCTCCCTGGCAAAGGACTAGGGAAGGATGGAGAAGTCATTAAAGTTCCAACTGAGGCTAAAGGAAATCCAGAAAGAAAAGGAATAGGGTATCCTTTTTAGGAGTGGCCACTGTAGAGCCTCCAAAACCCATTCCATTAACTTGGAAAACAGAAAAGCTTGTATGGGTAAATCAGTGGCCACTACCAAAACAAAAGCTGGAGGCTTTACACTTATTGGCAAAGGAACAATTAGAAAAGGGACATATCGAGCTTTCATTTTCATCTTGGAATTCTCCTGTGTTTGTAATTCAGAAAAAATCCGGCAGATGGCGCATGCTGACTTAAGAGCCGTTAATGCGGTAATTCAACCCATGGGGCCTCTCCAACCCGGGCAGCCCTCTCCAGCCATGATCCCTAAAGACCGGCCTTTAATTATCATTGATCTAAAACATTGCTTTTTTTTACCATTTCTCTGGCAAAACAGGATTTTGAAAAATTTGTTTTTACTATACCAGCCATAAATAATAACCAACCACCAGATTTCAGTGGAAAGTGTTACCTCAGGAAATGCTTCATAGTCCAACTATCTGTCAGACTTTTGTAGCTCAGTTCTTCAACCAGTTAGAGACAAGTTTTCAGACTGTCATTCATTATGTTGATGACATTTTGTGTGCTGCAGAAACAAGAGACAAATTAATTGACTGTTACACATTTCTGCAGACAGAGGTTACAAACGCATAGACTTCTGACAATAGCATCTGATAAGATTCAGACCTCTACTCCTTTTCATTATTTGGGAATGCAGGTAGAGGAAAGAAAAATTAAACCACAAAAAATAGAAATAAGAAAAGACACATTAAGAACAATAAATGACTTTCAAAAATTGCTAGGAGATATTAATTGGATTCGGCCAACTCTAGGCATCCCTACTTATGCCATGTCAAATTTGTTCTCTATCTTGAGAGGGGATCCAGACTTGAATAGTAAAAGAACATTAACTCCAGAGGCAACTAAAGAAATTGAATTAGTTGAAGAAAAAATTCGGTCAGCACAAGTAAATAGAATAGATCACTTAGCCCCACTCCAACTTCTGATTTTTGCTACTGTACATTCTCCAACAGGCATTATTGTTCAAAATACAAATCTTGTAGAGTGGTCATTCCTTCCTCACAGTACAATTAAGACTTTTACATTGTATTTAGATCAAATGGCTACATTAATTTGTCAGGCAAGACTAGGAATAGAAAAATCGTGTGGAAGTGACCCAGATAAAATCATTGTTCCTTTAAACAAGGAACAGGTTAGACAAGCCCTTATCAATTCTGCTGAATGGCAGATTGGTCTTGCTGATTTTGTGGGAATTATTGATAATCATTACCCAAAAACAAAAATCTTCTAGTTTTTAAAATTGACTACTTGGATTTTACCTAAAATTACCTGACATAAACCTTTAGAAAATGCTCTGACAGTGTTTACTGATGGTTCCAGCAGTGGAAAGGCAGCTTACACTGAGCCAAAAGAACGAGTCATTGAAACTCAGTGTGGTGATTCCTCAGGGATCTAGAACTAGAAATACCATTTGACCCAGCCATCCCATTACTGGGTATATACCCAAAGGATTATAAATCATGCTGCTATAAAGACACATGCACACGTATGTTTATTGCAGCACTATTATAATAACAAGAAGACTTGGAACCAACTCAAATATCCAACAACAATAGACTGGATTAAGAAAATGTGGCACATATACACCATGGAATACTATGCAGCCATAAAAAATGACGAGTTCATGTCCTTTGTAGGGACATGGATGAAGCTGGAAACCATCATTCTCAGCAAACTATCGCAAGGACAAAAAACCAAACACCGCATGTTCTCACTCACAGGTGGGAATTGAACAGTGAGAACACATGGACACAAGAAGGGGAACATCACACACCAGGGACTGTTGTGGGGTGGGGGGAGGGGGGAGGGACAGCATTAGGAGATATACCTAATGCTAAATGACGAGTTAATGGGTGCAGCACACCAAATGGCACATGTATACATATGTAACAAGCCTGCACGTTGTGCACATGTACCCTAAAATTTAAAGTATAATAATAATAAAATAAAAAAAAAAGAGCAGAGTTGGTTGCTGTCATTTCAGTGTTAGAAGATTTTAATCAGCCTATTAACATTGTTTCAGATTCTGCATATGTAGTACAGACTACAAAGGATGTTGAGACAGCCCTAAGCAAATATAGTATGGATGATCAGTTGAACCAGCTGTTTAATTTGTTACAACGCTTCCTTCCTTCCTTCCTTCCTTCCTCCCTCCCTCCCTCCCTCCCTCTCTTTCTTTCTTTCTTTCTTTTTTTCTTCTTTCCCCTCTGTGGCCCAGGCTGCAATCTACTTTCGACTGCGCTGCTGACTGGCATGGACTATAGGACTACGGTAGCGCCACGCTGCCTACTTTTTCTCAACTTTGGCTCGCGGTCGCCATGTTATTACGCTGGTGTATCCCTGACACCAGAGTGCTCTGCCACTTCCTCAGCCTCCGGGGTGCTGGGATTGCAGCCCTGCCCGGCCGCCCGTCTGGGAGGTGAGGGCGCCTCTGCCGGCCACCCGTCTGGGGAGGTGAGGGCGCCTCTGCCGGCCGCCCGTCTGGGGAGGTGAGGGCGCCTCTGCCCGGCCACCCGTCTGGGAGGTGAGAGCACCTCTGCCCGGCCACCATCGTCTGGGAGGTGAGGCGCCTCTGCCCGGCCACCCACCGTCTGGGAGGTGAGGTGCGCCTCTGCCCGGCCACCCGTCTGGGAAGTGAGGCGCCTCTGCCCGGCCACCCGTCCGGGAAGTGAGGCGCCTCTGCCGGCCGCCCGTCTGGGAAAGAAGTGAGGCGCCTGCCCGGCCACTTACATCGTCTGGGAGGTGAGGAGCACCTCTGCCCGACCACCCGTCTGGGAAGTGAGGCGCCTCTGCCCGGCCACCATGCGTCTGGGAGGTGAGGAGGCGCCTCTGCCCGACGCCCGTCTGGGAAGTGAGGAGGCGCCTCTGCCCGACGCCCGTCTGGGAAGTGAGGCGCCTCTGCCCGGCCGCCCGTCTGGGGAGGTCTACCACGGAGGCCAGAAGCAATGTGGGGGGCTGGGCGTGGTGGCTCACTGTGGTCCCGGCACTCTGGGGCGGCGGATTGATCACCGGGCTAGAGTTGAGACCAGTCTGGCCAACTTGGCGAAACATGAAAATACAACAGACAAACCAACCAACCAACTCAGTGACAACAAAACAGGTCTACCCTGAGTCATACTCTAATTTTTCTATTTTCCTCCCTTTCTGATCCTTTATCCCACTTTCTTTTCTTCCTCTTCCTTCTCCCTCTTCTCTGTCAAATAGAGGGATTGAGTTATTATCACTGATCCATATAAAGTCCCTCTACAAAACATTTTAACTCCCACCCCATTTCTATTCCCCGACTTCCCATGTGCAACCTTCCTAATATGTTTGATCGCATCTTTTGTTTTATGCATTATTTTAGAAAATGTTTATTGTTTTTGTGTGCAAAAAAATTAATAAAAAGAAATAAAATAAAAAATAAAAAAAATAATTTGTTACAACAAACTGTAAGAAAAAGAAATTTCCCATTTTATATTACTCATGTTTGAGCGCAAACTAATTTACCAGGGCCTTTAACTAAGGCAAATGAACAAGCTGACTTGCTGGTATCATCTGCCTTCATAGAAGCATAAGAACTTCATACTTCCCATGTTAAAAGACATTTATTATCTTGTTTTGCTGCCATGGGAGTTCCAGAAAAAATTAAAACAGATAATGGGCCAGGATACTGTAGTAAAGCATTTCAAAAATTCTTAAATCAGTGGAAAATTACACATTCAACAGGAATCCCTTATAATTCCCAAGGACAGGCCATAATTGAAAGAACTAATAGAACACTCAAAGCTCAATTGGTTAAACAAAAAAAGGAAAAAGAGAGTAAAGAGTATAACACTCCCCAGATGCAACTTAATCTAGCACTCTATACTTTAAATTTTTTAAACATTTATAGAAATCAGACCGCTATTTCTGCAGAACAACATTTTACTGGTAAAAAGAACAGCCTACAGGAGGGAAAACTGATTTGGTGGAAAGACATCAAAAATAAGGCATGGGAAATAGGTAAGGTGATAATATGGGAGAGAGGTTTTGCTGTGTTTCACCAGGAGAAAATCAGCTTCCTGTTTGGATACCCACTAGACATTTAAAGTTCTGCAATGAACCCATCGGAGATGCAAAAAAAAAGTGCCTCCACAGAGACAGAAAACCTGCAATTGAGCATCATCGACTCGCCACGTGAACAAAATGGTGATATTAGAAGAACAGACGACGTTGCTGTCCACCAAGAAAGCAGAGCCGCTGGCCTGGGCCCAACTAAAGAAGCTGACACAGTTAGCTGAAAAAAGCCTGAAGAACACAAGGGTAACACAAACTCCAGAGAATATGCTGCTTGCAGCTTTAATGACTGTATCAACGGTGGATACAAGTCTGCAGGAACAGCTGCAGCTAATTATACTTACTGGGCCTATGTACCTTTCCCGCCCTTAATTCAGGCAGTCACTTGGATAGATAATCCTATTGAAGTATATGTTAATAACAGTGCTTGGGTACCAGGCCCCACAGATGACCGTGGCCCTGCCCAACCTGAAGAAGAAGGAATGATAATAAACATTTCCACTGGGTATCATTATCCTCCTATTTGCCTGGGGAAAGCACCAGGATGCTTAATGCTTACAACCCAAAACTGGTTGGTAGAAGTACCTACTGTCAGTGCCACCAGTAAATTTACTTATCACATGGTAAGTGGAATGTCACTCAGTATCGGGGAACCTGCCCCGATAATCACGTAGGTACTTTTCTATTTTCCTAAGCATCAGCTGGCTTGAGAAATAAAAGGACAGAGTACAAAAGAGAGAAATTTTAAAGCTGGGCGTCCGGGGGAAACATCACACATTGGTAGGATCTGTGATGGCCCACAAGCCACAAAAACCAGCAAATTTTTATTAGGGATTTCAAAGGGGAGTGTGCCGGAGCGGTGTGGTGACAGACATCAAGTACTTAACAGGGTAATAGAATATCACAAGGCAAGTGGAGGCAGGGCGAGATCACAGGACCACAGGACCACAGGACCAAGGTGAAATTAAAATTGCTAATGAAGTTTTGGGCACCATTGTCATTGATAACATCTTATCAGGAGACAGCGTTTTGAAATCAACCAGTCTGACCAAAATTTATTAGATGGGAATTTCCTCTTCCTAATAAGCCTGGGAGTGCTATGGGAGACTGGAGTTTATTTCACCTCTGCAGTCTCGACCATAAGAGGCAGGTATACCCCAGCGGGGGGGGGCCAGTTCAGAGACCTACCCCTAGGTGCGCATTCTCTTTCTCAGGGATATCCCATGCTGAGAAAAAGAATTTAGCGATATTTCTCCCATTTGCTTTTGAAAGAAGAGAAATATGGCTCTGTTCTGCCTGGCTCACTGGCAGTCAGAAGTTTAAGGTTATCTCTCTTATTCCCTGAAAAATTGCTGTTATCCTGTTCTTTTTTCAGGGTGCCCACATTTCATATTGCTCAAACACACATGCTATACAATTTTTGTAGTTAACGCATAATTATTACAGGGTCCTGGAGCGATATACATCCTTCTCAGCTGACAGGATTAAGAGATTAAAGTAAAGACAGGCATAGGAAATCACAAGGGTATTGACTGGGAAGTGATAAGTGTCTATGAAATCTTCTGATTTGCTATGTTTTAGGAGACTGCAGTAAAGACAGGCATAAGAAATTACAAAAGTATTAATTTGGGGAACTAATAAATGTCCATAAAATCTTCACAATCCACGTTCTTCTGCCATGGCTTCAGCCGGTCCCTCCATTTGGGGTCCCTGACTTCCCGCAACAACTCGGGTCACAAGTAAATAATGTACAGGACTCTTCTTATCAAAGATCATTAAAATGTAGGCCTAAGGGAAAACCTTGCCCCAAGGAAATTCCCAAAGAATCAAAAGACCCAGAAGTTGTAATTTGGGAAGAATGTGTGGCTGATACTGCGGTGGTATTACAAAACAATGAATTTGGAACTATTATAGACTGGGCCCCTTGAGGCCAATTATTATGATTGTATGGGCCAGACTCACTCACGTTCACAGGCCCCATCTGTCTGGCCCACTAATCCGGCCTATGATAGTGATTTAACTGAAAGGCTAGACCAGGTTTATAGAAGGTTAGAATCACCCTATCCATGGAAATGGGGTGAAAAGGGAATTTCATCACCTCGACTAAAGTTAGTTAGCCCTGTTACTGGTCCTGAACATCCAGAATTATGGAAGCTTACTGTGGCCTCGCCCCACTCTGGCCTTCCTGCCTGGAAATCAAGCTATGGGAACAAGAAATCGTAAGCCATATTACACTATTAACCTAAATTCCAATCTGACAATTCCTTTGCAAAGTTGTGTAAAACCCCCTTATACGTTAGTTGTAGGTAACATAGTTATTAAACCAGATTCCCAAACCATAACCTGTGAAAATTGTAGATTTACTTGCATTGATTCAACTTTTGATTGGTAGCACCGTATTCTGCTAGTGAGGGCAAGAGAGGGCGTGTGGATTCCTGTGTCCATGGACCGACCATGGGAGGCCTCCCCATCCGTCCATATTTTAACAGAGGTATTAAAAGGAGTTCTAACTAGATCCAAAAGATTCATTTTTACTTTGATTGCAGTGATGACGGGTCTTGTTGCAGTCACAGCTACTACTGCAGCTGCTGGAATTGCTTTACACTCCTCTGTTCAAACTGCAGAATGTGTAAATAATTGGCAAACGAATTCCTCAAAATTGTGGAATTCTCAGACCCAAATAGATCAAAAATTGGTAAACCAAATTAATGATCTTAGACAAACTGTCATTTGGATGGGAGACAGGCTCATCAGCTTGGGACATCCTTTTCAGTTACAGTGTGACTGGAATATGTCAGATTTTTGTATTACACCTCGAGCCTATAATGAATCTGAACACCACTGGGACATGGTTAGACGCCATCTACAAGGAAGAGAACATAATCTTACTTTACATATTTCAAAATTAAAAAAACAAATTTTTGAGGCATCAAAAGCCCAGTTAGATCTGGTGCCAGAAACTGAGGCAATGGTGAAAGCTGCTGACGGCCTCACAAATCTTAACCCCGTCACTTGGGTTAAAACCACTGGAAGTTCCATAATTGCAAATTTTGTATTAATCCTTGGATGTCTATTCTGTTATTAGTCTACAGGTGTATCCAGCAGCTCCGGAGAGACAGTGACCAGTGAGAATGGGCCATGATGACAATGGCGGTTTTGTCAAAAAGGAAAGGGGGATATGTAGGGAAAAGAAAGAGAGATCAGACTGTTACTGTGTCTATGTAGAAAGGGAAGACATAAGAAATTCCATTTTGACCTGTACCTTGAACAATTGCTTGGCTGAGATGCTGTTAATTTGTAACTTTGCCCCAGCCACTTTGCCCCAACTTTGAGCTCACAAAAACATGTATTGTCTGGAATCAAGGTTTAAGGGATCTAGGGCTGTGCAGGACGTGCCTTGTTAACAAAATGTTTACAAGCAGTATGCTTGGTAAAAGTCTTCGCCATTCTCTAGTCTCAATAAACCAGGTGCACAATGCGCTGTGAAAAGCCGCAGGGACCTCTGCCCTGGAAAGCCAGGTATTGTCCAAGGTTCTCCCCATGTTGATAGTCTGAAATATAGCCTCGTGGGATGAGAAAGACCTGACCGTCCCCCAGCTCGACACCCATAAAGGGTCTGTGCTGGGGTGGATTAGTAAAAGAGGAAAGCCTCTTGCAGTTGAGATAGAGGAAGGCCACTGTCTCCTGCCTGCCCCTGGGAACTGAATGTCTCGGTATAAAACCCGATTGTACATCTGTTCAATTCTGAGATAGGAGAAAAACCACCCTATGGCGGGAGGCGAGACATGTTGGCAGCAATGCTGCCTTGTTATTCTTTACTCCACTGAGATGTTTGGGCGGAGAGAAACATAAATCTGGCCTACGTGCATGTCCAGTCATAGTACCTTCCCCTGAACTTAATTATGACATAGATTCTTTTGCTCACATGTTTTTTTGCTGACCTTCTCCTTATTATCACCCTGCTCTCCTACCACATTCCTTTTGCTGAGATAATGAAAATAATAATAAAAACTGAGGGAACTCAGAGACCGGTGCTGGTGCAGGTCCTTGGTATGCTGAGTGCCAGTCTCCTGGGCCCACTGTTGTTTCTCTATACTTTGTATCTTATTTCTGTTCTCAGTCTCTCGTCCCACCTGACGAGATATCCCACAGATGTGGAGGGGCAGGCCACCCCTTCATAATCCCAGCTACTTGGGAGGCTGAGGCAGGAGCATTGCATGAACCTGGGAGGTAGTCAACCAAGATCATGCCACTGCACTCCAGCCTGGGGAACAAGAGCGAATGTCTCAAAAAAAAAAAAAAAAAAAAAGGCTTAGCAGGGAGTAACAGCATCAGCATCAGATCTGCCTTTAGAGCTTCCTATAGTCAACCTCAAGGAAAATGCAGTGAGACAGTCTGGAAGCAGAGAGACCAGTCTGGCAAGTTCTTGTGGTCATCCCAGTAAGAAATGAGTGCTTAACCTAGGCAGTGTCTGGGGGAATTAAGAGAAAGGAATGGAGGCCAGGCACTGTGGCTCACGCCTGTAATCCCAGCACTGTGGGAGGCCGAGGCGGGCAGATCACCTGACGTCAGGAGTTTGAGACCAGCCTGGTCAACATGGTGATACCTCATCTCTACTAAAAATACAAAAATTAGCTGGGCATGGTGGTGGGAGCCTCTATTCCCAGCTACTTGGGAGGCTGAGGCAGGAGCATTGCATGAACCTGGGAGGTAGTCAACCAAGATCATGCCACTGCACTCCAGCCTGGATGAGAGTGACACAGCGAGACTCAGTCCCAAAAAAAAAAAAAAAAAAGAAAGAACGGAGTGGAGCTGAGAAACATGCTGAAGGTTGGGGAGTAAATGATTGGAGGGAGGGGAAGGAAGCATCTAGGATGACTCAGTTTCTGGCTTGACCAAATGGGTGGAAGATGGTGACATCTGTTAGATTTAACTGAGGATGCACTAGGTGTAAAGTCTGAGAGAAAAGATGACAAATGCAGCGACTGTAGCATCTGTGGTGCATTCGTATGAACCTGAGGAGGGAAGACTGCAAGAGGGAAGTCTATACTGGGCGGTGAGAATCACCAGGTGGGAGGCAGGAGTTAAAGCTAGAGAAAAAACGGAGAGATCGAGACGAATGTAGGATGGGGCTCCTAGGAGTTCGATGTTTAAGGGATGGGAGGAAGACAAACCTTGGAGATGGAGAAACTGCTAGAAAGGTAGGAAGAAAGCCCAGAGAGCAAAGCCACAACTATCCAACCACGTCTCTTCCCAGTACCCCAGACACCTCCCTAGATGAGGACAGCCAGGGCTCTAAGCTCTCACCTGGAAGCCCGACCCTGATAGGAAAAACCTTGTCTCTTGAAATAATCAACTACATCATCGGAGCAGGTCTTGAGAGCATTCACACGCACAAATCGAGGCAGCTGGGAGGCTAGGACACAATGAGCAGTGAGTAGGCAGGAGCAAAGTTCCCCGCCTCCCCCACCCCCCAACTTCTTCCAGCTCACCTGGACCAGGCCTGGATCCCACTTCCAAGAGGTCCTCATTCCGGCTCACACCCCGATGAACCTTGAGCCGAGCCAACTCAGCCTTGAGCCTCGCCTGGTGGCGGCCCAACAGAGCCTTCCATCGGCCCCCACCCCCTCGAAAGCCCTTTCCCAACAACTCATACACTAGCACCTGGGGATGAGGGAACAAAGACAAAAACGCCCTAAGCATGAAGCTTGAATGCCTTAGAACTAACTCTAATAGAGCCCAGGCACTGGAATGGCTAAAGAGATCACCTGGCTAGATGGTAACAGATACAGGTGGGGTACCTTATTCAAGATCACACCAGAAATTAACTACACAACAGGATCGGAACCTGGCATCTTGCTTAAAAGCCTTAGACCCTTTCCCACAGACGTTCACCAGTAGACCTCTGCACCCAACTTCTTGCCAACATTGCCCTTGTGTGGGTTTGGGGTTTTTTTTTTTTTTTTTTTTTAGAATCAGGGTCTAGCTCTGTCGCCCAGGCTGAAGTGCAGAGGCCAGATCATAGCTCACTGCAGCTTCGAACTCCTGGGCTCAAGTGATCCTACCTCCTCAGCCTCCGGAGCAGCTGGGACCACAGGTGCGCTCCGCCACTCACGACTTCACTTACAGTGTCCGCCACTACTACTTTGTACTTCGGTTATTTAATCCTTCAAAACACTCGAAGTTAAAGCATTTTCATCCCATCTCAATTCGTAACCCAGGGAAGGTCTGCTCATACTCATTTCAGGTAAGCGACTTGCTCCAGTGCCGCCGTGCAGGGCAGCAGGTCTGAGACCAGATGACAAAGCGTTGACCGTCGGGGTTCACTTCCCCGCCCCGCGCTCCCCCCCGCCCCACCTTGGCCAGGTGCGGCCGCAGCTTCTTCGCACGGAGGAGGCCGGCGCTGGAGATCACGGCATCCAGCACTGCAGAGTAGCGCTGCGTTTCGCACACCAGCGCGTACAGCTGCTTCACGTTCTGTGTGGCCGAGGGAGAAAAGCTGGGTCGGGGGCTCTGCCGGCCCTCCTCGCCGGGCCCCACCTCCCGACCCCACCCGGGCCCGTCCCACCCCACCCCGGGTTCCTCACCCCCACCCCTACTTCTGGCGCCCGGTCCCGCTACCTGGAAGTTGCTGGAGTACACCAGCCCCTTGATGGAGCCCTGGCTGCTCCCCACGCCCGCCAGCACGCCTGCAGCTGCAGCATACAGCCCCATGTTCCCGCGCGCCTTTAAGGCTCTGTGGCAAAGCGCACCCGGCTGTGCGCCCGCCCGGACTTCCGGGGTCCAAAGGCAGGTGCCGAAGTCAGGGTCCCCGAGGCGTGTGTGGCGTGCTGCCTGCTGGGGGTAGGAGTGCGCGGCTGCAAGCCCGTTTCTCCACTTCTTCTCTAGTTCTTCAGTCTTTGTCAATCTGATGGGCAAATAATGGGATTTTACTGCTGTTTAACTGCAGTTATTGAGGTTGAGTATCTTCACGTGTATTGGTCTATATGTATATATATATATATATATTTTTTTTTTTTTTTCTTTTTTTCAGACAAAGAGTCTCACTCTGTCGCGCAGTGTCGCGATCTCGGCTCACTGCAACCTCTGCCTCCCAGGTTCAAGCAATTCTCCTGCCTCAGCCTCGGGTAGCTGGGACTACAGACATGCACCACCACACCCAGCTAATTTTTGTATTTTTAGTAGAGACGGGGTTTCACCATGTTGGCCAGGCTGGCCTCAAACTCCTGACCTTAGGTGATCTGCCCGCCTCGGCCTCCCAAAGTTCTGGGATTACAGGCGTGAGCCCCCGCGCTGGCCATAATTTTGTGTCTCCGTTTATTGTCTTATCTTCCTCTGCCATGTGTCCTCCGATGGCTGTGTTCTCAGGGAGGCTTTTTCTGTGTAATGGCAGAGAAGGTCCTAGCAACTCAGGTCCTAATGTGACTCCTTGTTTCCTACCACTCACCCTGCACCAGTAACCACATTAGTCCCAGAGCCAAGCAAGAAAGCACACGGGGTATTTGGGTACCTGAAATGGGCCGGTTTGGCCAAATTAAGTGATGTAGGTATGATCCAGGCCTCAAAGCCACAATAATGGTTTTGTTTTTGCTTTTGATGAGGTCCTACTCTGTCACCCAGGCTGGAGTGCAGTGGCACCGTCATAGCTCACTGCAGCCTCGAACTCCAGGGCTCAAGCGATCCTCCCACTTCACCCTCCAAGTAGCTGGGACTACAGACATGCACCACCACACCCAGCTAATTTTATCTTTTGTAGAAATGCGATCTCACCATGTTGCCCATGGATGGTCTCAAACTCCTGGCCTCAAGTGATCTTCCCACCTCATCTTCCCAAAGCAGTGATTACAGGCATGAGCCACTGTGCCCAGCGAGGATTTTGTTCTTTTATTTTGAGAGAAATGGTAGTCCTCTTAAGGTTTTTAAGTCATGGAGTGCTGTACTCACATATACTTCTTTAAAGATCAGTCTGGCCAGGTGTGGTGGCTCACACCTGTAATCCTAGCACTTTGGGAGGCCTAGGCAGGTGGATCACTTGAGGTCAGGAGTTCGAGACCAGCCTGGCCAACATGACAAAATCCGTCTCTACTAAAATACAAAGATTAGCCAGGCATGGTGGCAGACACCTGTAATCTCAGCTACTTGGGAGGCTGAGGCAGAATCGTTTGAACCTGGGAGGCGGAGGTTGCAGTAAGCTGAGATTGTGCCACCGCACTCCAGCCTGGGGGATAGAGCAAGCTTCTTTCCCCAATAAATAAATAAATAAATAAATAATCAGTCTGGTTACGGTGTGGGGATATAGGATGGAGGGGGCAGAGTTGAGGCAGGGAGAGACCAATGGGGTCGCGGCACACCCAAACAAGAACTGGTGGCCTGGACTGAGTTGGTGGCAGTGGAGTCAGGTTGAAGTTGGCAGTGCGACCGCTAAGTTAAATCCACAGAACTTGCTTAGGAAAAAGGACAGGTCAAGAATAACTCATAGGTTTTCAGTTTGGGCAGTTCACACAATGCTGCTGTGTCTTTTGGTAGGATGGGGAAACCCAGGGGTGGTGGAGTGAACAGCGGCCACCCGGAAGGCACAGGTCTAATTCCTGGCGTGGAAATGTCACCTTCTACGGAAGAGATCTGTAGGAGTGATCCAGGGAAGGATTTGGAGAGAAGGTTATCCTGGATTATCTGGGCAGGTCCTACGTAGCATCATGAGTATCCCTGTAAGAGAGAGGCAGAGGAAGGCCAAGCACAGTGGGTCACACCTGTAATCCCAGCACTTTGGGAGGCCAAGGCTGGTGGATCCCTTGAGCCCAGGAGTTCGCAACCAGCCTGGCCAACATGGTGAAACCCCGTCTCTACCAAAAATATAAAAATTTGCCGACTGCACGCCTGTAATCCCAGCTACTCAGGGGGCTAAGGCAAGGGAATTGCTTGAACCTGGGAGGCGGAGGTTGCAGTGAGCCGAGGTCACACCACTGCACTCCAGCCTGGGCAACAGAGTGAGACTGTCTCAAAAAACAAAAAATAAGAGAGAAGCAGATGAAGATTAGACCAGCACATACAGAAAAGGCCACGTGAAGACGGAGGCAGAGATTGGAATGATGAGGCCACAGGCCAGGAAACACCAGGGCGTGGCAGCCACCACCTGAAGCTGAAGAGGAAAGGGGCAGGTTTTCCCCGACAGTCTCCAGAGGGAGCGCGGCCTTGCCGTCATCGTGATCTTGGATGTCTGGCCTTCGGAACCATGAGAGATTAAACTTTTGTTGTTTGAAGCCACCAAGTTTGTGGTCATTTTGTTACAATAGCCACAGGACACCACAGCCACAGGGATGTCTCTGTGGGATGGGGAGTAGGAAGATCATGGCGTGGTTTTGGACATGCCTTGGCGTCCAGGTGGAGCTGCTGGGAATGGCTGAGCTGTGCATGTGGCATGTAAGGGACCTGGCCTCCTGAGAGGGGAACTCTGGAGTCATCCCTGTGGAAGTGATGACTGGAGCCATGGGTGTGGAGGTGTAGACAGCCAGAAGGGGAGCCTGGAGGACCTCAGACCATAAGTGGTGAGGAGGAGAGGCTGAATCCTCAAAGGAGACTGAGGAGAGGCAGGAGGAGAGTCAGGGCTGTGGGGACGCTGAGGGTTGCTGTTCACCCCCGCTAGGCTCCCTCAGGCCCTCTCACTGGTCTGTGCACCCAGTTTGACTTCCAGTGGCCAGAGCCAGCATCTTGGTTAGAAGGCTACCCCGGAGCTTCCAGGACCCACTTAGCCTGTGGGTATCGTGAGTCAAAGGGTTATGGGAGGCTGAGCACAGTGGCTCGCGCCTGTAATCCCAACACTTTGGGAGGCCAAGGTGGGAGGATTGCTTGAGGCCCAGACCAGCCTGGGTAACATAGCAAGATCCCGTCTCTACTAAAAATTTAAATATGGCTGGGCACGGTGGCTCACGCTTGTAATCCCAGCACTTTGGGAGGCCGAGAAGCGGGCGGATCACGAGGTCAGGAGATCGAATCCACGGTGGAAACCCAGTCTCTACTAAAAATACAAAAAAAAAATTAGCGAACATGGTGGCGAGAAGCCTGTAGTCCCAGCTACTGGGGAGGCTGAGGCAGGAAGAATGGCGTGAGCAGGAGCTTTTGATGAGCGAAGATACGGCGCCACTGCACACTTTCCAACCTGAAGCGACAAGCGAACTCCGTCTCAAAAAAAAAAAAAATTTAAATATTAGCTGGGCATGGTGGCAGACACTTGTTGTCCCAGCTACTCAGGAGGCTGAGGCAGGAGGATCACTTGAGCCCAGGAGGTCAAGGCTGCAGTGAGCTACAGTTGCACCACTGCACTCCAGCCCGGGTGACAGAGCGAGACTCCACCTCAAAAAAAAAAAAATTTAAATATGGCTGGGCACGGTGGCTCACGCCTGTAATCCCAGCACTTTGGGAGGCCGCAGGTAGGAATCATTTGAGGTCAGGAGTTCGAGACTGAGATGAGCTAACATGGGCTAAACCTCATCTCTACTAAAAATACAAAAATTAGCTGGCGTGGGGTGCTGCAATCCCCCATTTTCGGGGAGGATGAGGCAGGAGATCACTTGAACCTGAGAGGTGGAGGTTGCAGAAAGCTGGAAGATCGCAGCCGCCTAGGCTGTAGCACAGACAGACTCCACCTCAAAAAAAAAAAAAAAAAACAGACTTGAGCATAAAGTGCTGGGATTACAGGCGTGAGCCACCATGCCCGGACTTTTTTTTTTCTTTTTTTCTGTTTTTTTTTTTTGAGTTGGAGTCTTGCTCTGTCACCCAGGCTGGAGTACAGTGGAGCAATCTCAGCTCACTGCAACCTCCACCTCCCAGGTTCAAGCAATTCTCGTGCCTCAGCCTCCCGAGTAGCTGGGATTACAGGCATGCACCACCACACCCAGCTGATTTTTGTATTTTTCATAGAGACGGGGTTTCACCATGTTGGCAGGGCTGGTCTTGAACTCCTGACCTCAAGTCATCCTTCTGCCTTGGCCTTCCAAAATGCTGGGATTACAGATGTAAGCCGCCATGCCCAGCCTCTGTCCTTTCATTTAAACCCATGTCTCCTGACCAAATTGTCTCTAAGACTAAAAGAAATGTGAGAAACAAGGAGTCTCCCATAAAAAGGGAGTGAGGAAGGCTTGGGAACTGCACGTGTTCGTTTGTTGGGTCTAGGAGAATTTGTGGTCCGGCTCTCTTCCCACAATCTGCAGAGCAGAAGTTTCAGGCAGGGCTCATACCTTGCACTGCCCAAGTGAGGAGGGTAAGCAAGGGATGCTCGGTGCTCCTGGATGTTGCTTCTGGCCATTTCCCACCTCTCCCAGCTCCCACTCCTCCTGATATCCTGCCTTACACCCACCCACCCTGAACTTCTCATAACCAGAGTCCATGCATCCTCCCCCCCTTTTACAGGACCCGTTCAGCTCCCAGCTTGCCTGGCGACTCAGGTCCTGGGCCCTTCAACCATCAGGCCTGTGCCCCTCTGCCAGGCCCCCCCCAGACCTGTCTCTCTGGTGTTTTTTTTGGTTTTTTTTTTTTTCAGGGCAGGTTCTCTGTTGTTGCCCAGGCTGGAGTGCAGTGGCGATCTGGGCTCATGCAACCTCCGCCTCCCTGGGTTTCAGCGATTCTCCTGCCTCAGCCTCCCGAGTAGCTGGGATTACAGGCATGCTACCACACGCTGCTAATTCCTTGCATTTTTTAGTAGAGAGGGTTTCTCCATGTCAGTTGGTTTCTCAACTCTCACCCTAGGTGATCCGCCTCACCCAGATCGTACCCAAAGTGCTGGGATTACAGGCTACAGGAGCCACCCCACACCAAACCTCCTCCTTCTAGTGTTTTGTTTTGTTTTCTAGACAGGGTTCTACCTGTCACCTCCAGGCTGATCATGTGCACCACATCAATGCACTCACTGCAGCATCAAACTTCTGGGCTCAAGCAATCCTCCCACCTCAGCCTCATGAGTAGCGGGGACTATAGGCGCATGCCACCATGCCCAGCTAATTTTTTTATTTTTGTATTTTTTGTAGAGACGGGGGTGTTACTACATTGGCCAGTCTGGTCTCGAACTCCTGGCCTCCAGCAATCCTCCTGCCTTGGCCTCCCAACGTACTGGCATTGCAAGCACGAGCTACCCTCCTCTAGTATTTCTGTAGCTTGAGTGAACTTCTGCTGTTCTAGGTACCCACAGTTCACCATCTGCCTCCTGCACCACTCCACAATTTAGACCTTGAAGGCAGGGACGGCGGACTTTCCTGTTTTCCCCTGAGTTCAGTTATAGAGCCAGCTGTGGGCAGCTGCTTGGGAGGCGCTTGTTAAGCCGGTCGGAGGAACCACAGTGAGCTGAGAGGCCCGTACTGTAGCCACTACAGACCTGGCTGAGCCTCCAAGGTTACCTGGAGTGCCATGGAGTGGAACTTCTGGGAAAAGAGAGAGGCAGGTTAAGGCTAGAAGGTGGGAAGCTAGGGCACTGTTGGGAAGGGGAAGGCCCTGGCAGGTATAGGGATGGGACACCTGCCTGTCCACTCACCGGATGAACTGTGGTGGTCCCTACTGTCAACTGTTCCAGCATCACACTGCCCGACCAGTCAGCCTCCCCGGGTTCCCGGGCCTGCTCCAGCCGTGCATGTCCAGGAGTGCCACCAGCCACGCAGGTGCACCCCCCATCCCTCCAGGCAGCGGGCCTTCTCCTCCTCCACCAGGTGGTGCAGCTCCTGGAACTCGCGGCGGATCACCCAGCTGAAGACATCCGACCATTCTGGCTGGAGGGCTGGTCAAGAGACCACAGTCACGAGCCGCCAGGTCACACTCACGGGTCTTCGGTGTCCCCAGGGCCTTCCTGACTGGGCTGGTCCTGGGACCTGAGTCTCTGGGGAGGCTGCATGGCCTGGTGCCGGGCAGGGAATTCACCCCATGCGTGGGGAGCCCTGGCGGTGGCCATGGGGAGGGTGGCCCCAGCTCCCATTTCAAATGGAGGGGCTCTGCTTCGGCCTGTTTTAATTTTTAATTTTTTTAAAGAGACAGGGTCTCACTCTGTTGCCCAGGCTGGAGTGCAGTGGCACGATCATAGCTCACTGTAGCCTTGACCTCCCAGCCTCAAGCAATCCTCCTGCCTCAGCCTCCTGAGTTGCTGGGATTACAGGCATGCGCCACCACGCCCAGCTAATTTTGTATTTTTAGTAGAGAGGGTTTCTCCATGTTGGTCAGGCTGGTTTCGAACTCCCGACCTCAGGTGATCCGCTCACCTAGATCACCCAAAGTGCTGGGATTACGAGCAGTACAGGCGCCCCAACCTCCTCCTCTAGTGTTTTGTTTTTGTTTTTTTTGCAGAGACAGGGTCTCACTCTGTTGCCCAGGCTGGAGTGCAGTGGCACGATCATAGCTCACTGTAGCCTTGACCTCCCAGCCTCAAGCAATCCTCCTGCCTCAGCCTCCTGAGTTGCTGGGATTACAGGCATCGCCGCCAGCCCAGCTAATTTTTTTATTTTTGTATTTTTTGTAGAGACGGGGGTGTTACTACATTGGCCAGTCTGGTCTCAGAACTCCTGGCCTCCAGCAATCCTCCTGCCTCAGCCTCCTGAGTTGCTGGGATTACAGGCGTGAGCCACCAGCTAACCTCCTCCTCTGGTATTTCTGTGAAAGCGGGTAGAACTGCTTTGTTCTGGGTACCCTGGTTCACCATCTGCCTCCCCCACCCAAATCTGAGGACACTTGAGAGGCAGGACAGTGACTTTCCTCCTGTTTTCCCCAGGCTCAGTTATGGGGGAGCCAGCTGTGGGCAGCTTTGCTTGGGAGGGGCATGGTTAAGCCAGAATGGAGGGAACCAGGCCCCGGTGGGCTGAGGGCCAGTGCCGTGGCACCAGACCCTGGCTGAGCTCTCTCAAGGTTACCTGGAGGGGCCATGGAGTGGAACTTCCTGGAAGGAGAGGCAGGTTAAGGCTAGAAGGTGGGAAGCTAGGGCACTGTTGGGAAGGGGAAGGCCCTGGCAGGTATAGGGATGGGACACCTGCCTGTCCACTCCACCCCAGGATGAACTGCGTGGTGGTCCTCATTGCCCGAACCTGTTCCAGCACTGCACTCGGCTCAGGACTAGAAGCCCGGCTCCCGAGTTCCCTGGGCCTGCTCCAGCTGCATGTCCAGGGAGGCCACCAGGCCACGGGTGTGACCCCCTATCCCCTCCAGGCAGCGGGCCTTCTCCTCCTCCACCAGGTGGTGCAGCTCCTGGAACTGTGGCCGGATCACTTAGCTGAGGCTTATCCGACTCATTCTGGGACAGGGAGGGCTGGTCACTGCAGACTCACAGCCGGGCCATGGGCTGTCTGTCTGGCCATTTTCAGTGCTCCCCAGGACCCCTTCCTGACTGGGCTGGTCCTGGGACCTGAGTCTCTGGGGAGGCTGCATGGCCTGGTGCCAGGGCAGGAATTCACCCCATGTGAGGGCTGGCTGAGTGGCCATGGGGAGGTATTTAACTCCCCATTTGTGGGCGGAGGCTGCCCCGGCCTGTTTTAATTTTTAATTTTTTTAAAGAGACAGGGTCTCACTCTGTTGCCCAGGCTGGAGTGCAGTGGCACGATCATAGCTCACTGTAGCCTTGACCTCCCAGCCTCAAGCAATCCTCCTGCCTCAGCCTCCTGAGTTGCTGGGATTACAGATGCACGCCACCGCACCCCACTTTGCCTATTTCAGCTATTAAATGTGCATGCTCGGCTCCTGTTTCTGTTTCACAGCCACCTCCAGGGCCGGGGCTCCACGCCTCCCAGCCCCATGTACCTCTCATTTCGGGAGATCAGCCAGGGCCCAGGGCTGCCAGCCTCTCCACACCTGCACACCCAGGTACTGGGAGGGCACCATGACAGGCTGGCAAGGTCAAGCAGACACAGGTGGCACAGGGGTGGAGGAGTCACACCCATGCTTTAAGCTGTTTACCCTCTGGGACTCAAGTCCTGGGTTATCTCCGTCTCAAGGACACAGAGGGCAAAAGCCAACTTGGAGCCAGTCCTGACGACAACTGGGTTGAATTCCCTGAGAGGATTTGCGCTTTCCCCACCCCGCCCCAGAATGCTTTGAGTTCTGGCTTTATATGGAAGGCATGGTTTTCTGTAAAGGACCAATGAGAACTGAGCTCTACAGGAAAGTGAAGGTGGCAGGTCCCAGGCAGGGGCAGAGGGAAGGGGCACTCACGACGATTCGGGTCCGGTTGTTCACCAGTTTGGCGATGAGCTCATCTACCTTCTTCTGCTCCTGCTTCAGCTCGAGATGAGGGCTGCGAGCTCCTCCTGGAGGCAACAGGCCATGGCCCCATGAGCAGCTGATCCCTCCCCCTCTCAGCTCCTTGGGTCACCTTCTTTGGAGTATCCCAATGGCCACAAGCACTCCCAGGGAAACCAGGGTGGGAACCAGAGCCACCCAGGTACCCTTGAGCCCAAAACAGGTTACAATTGTTCAAGGAATATCCCGAGGCATGAAGCTCCATGCAATAATTCCAGCACTTTGGGGGGGCCCCACTGAGGTGGGACTTACTTGGGGGTCTCAGAGGTTCAGATTTAACCTGTGTGGTGAACCATTTCTATTGAAAATGCTGGGGAATTAGCCAAGTCTGGTACGTTTTTACCCTGGTCACTTCTTGGGAGGGCTGAGACACAGGCAGCATGAACCTGGGAGATTTGAGGTTGCAGTGAGCTGAGATCATGCCATTGTACTCCAGCCAGGGTGACACAGTGAGACTCTGTCTCCAAAAAAAAATAAAAAATAAAATAATGCAAGAATATTCTAAGGGCCAGGCACGGTGGCTCATGCCTGTAATCCCAGCACTTTGGGAGGCCCAGGCTGGCTGATCATGAGGTCAAGAGATCGAGACCATCCTGGCTAACACGGTGAAACCCCGTCTCTACTAAAAATACAAAAAATTAGCCAGGCATGGTGAGGAGCCCCTGTAGTCCCAGCTACTTGGGAGGCTGAGGCAGGAGAATAAGCAAACCAGGAGGCAGGAGCTTGCAGTGAGCGAGATGGCGCTACTACCTCAGCCCTGGCTGACACAGCGAGACTCGTCTCAAAAAAAAAAAACCAAAAACCAAAAAACAACAAAAAAAGAATATTCTGCATTGACAGCAGGAACTTCTCAGGCATAAGAGGGTCTCGATGTCACCCCTCTGCATGACATGGAGAGAGTCACTAAATGTTACAGCTACCAGAAGTCATCATGTGATGCACTTCCTGGATTGAATGCTGTCTGCAGGAGACCCACCAGGTGAACTCTGTGGTCACCAGCAGATCCAGAATTAGTGGGTATTTAATCAGAAGCCATCACAAAAAGGCCGGCGCCAGGTGAAGAGGGAGGCTAATTCACAAGACCAGTGGTGCTTACAGACTCAGGTTAAAACCTGAGTGAATCCCTCAGCCTATAAACACCTGAATCCATTCCTGGTGGGCTTGGACACAGCACGGATTTGCGACCTTCCCTAGCTGACATAAATGCACTTCTCCTGGACTGCCCTGGCCCCAAATCTGACCCTGGCAGGGGGGTGCCTTGAGGACCCTGGGCCTGCATCTACTGGCAGGCCAGAGCCCATTCGGTTTGTACCCATGCAGTGTACAGAATATTTGGCTTAGATCGTGCCCAAGCACCAGAGAGCTGCAAGGGGCTTTCAGGAAGGGAGTTGAGTAAAGAATAAAGCACTTGCTGGCATAAACGGACAGAGTCCTTGCTCTGGAGGAAGCGAGGCATCAGGAACTTCTCACGAGCGGCCTAAGAAGGGCATTCCTAGGCCGGGCGCTTGGTCAAGCTCAAGCTTGTAATCCCAGCACTTTGGGAGGCCGTGGAGCGAATCCGCGAGGTCAGAGATGAGACCACGGTGAAACCAGATCTCTAGGAATACAAAAAGTGCTTGGTGATGGTGGTGAGGCTATGAACCCCAACTTCTCCGGAGAGGGAAGCTGGGGAGCAGGAAGAATGAGCGTGAACCAGGTGAACTTTACAGTGAGCCAGATTGCGCCACTGCACTACAGCCTGGGCGACAGAGTGAGACTCCATCTCAAAAAAAAAAAAAAAAGAAGGGCATTCCCTAGGCGAGGAGGTGGGTGATAGCAGCTTGTAATCAGCACTTTGGGAGGCCGAGGTGGGGCAGAATCCGCAGGGTCAGGGAGATGCGAGACCCGCGGTGAAACCCCGTCTCTACTAAAAATACAAAAAAATTAGCAGGCGTGGTGGCCCGGGGCGCTTGAGATCCCAGCTACTCGGAGAGGCTGAGGCAGAAGAATGGCGTGGGCGGAGAGACTTGCAGTGAGCCAAGATTAGCCACGCAGCCTGGTGACAGGTGAGACTCCGTCTCAAAAAAAAAAAAAAAAAAAAGAAGGGCATTCCTATGTCACCCTCCCCAGGCAGACAGATGGGACTCATTCCTTCCCCGAGAGAGGAACTAAGTTATGCAAATCAATGCACCCATCAATCGAGCATCTCAAGATCTCAATAAACAGAAGGCAACAGGAACACCTAAAAGAGGGCAATAAAGGAGTGCAATTTAGTGGTATACTGTGTCGCAGCAGAGAAGAGCCTTGGGATCATCAAAACCCAAATCTGGCTGGGTGCAGTGGCTCATGCCTGGAATCCCAGCACTTTGGGAGGCCGAGACGGGAGGATCACTTGAGGCCAGGAGTTTGAGTCCAGCCTGGACAAAATAGTGAGACCCTGTCTCTAAAAAAAAAAAAAAAAAATTAAGCCCAAATCTAAAACAGGGACCCAAGCTGGGCTGCTGGATCCTAACCACAAAGGACAGACAAGCTCCCAGCCTGTTTCCCTCCCTCCTTCCCATCAACTAATAAAACATAAACTCGGCTTCCTCACCTGCAGTCGCCTTCCACCTTCTTCTCCCCTAAACCCGGGGCTTCTGCTAGGACAACTGCTCTACTGCTGCATCTAACACTTTTCAGTCCTCAGAGACATTTCCATGTGATCTCCTCCTTCAGTCTCTCAATCTCCTCTGGATTTCTGAGGCTACACTCACTGCTGTTCCCGGGCCTGAGGATTCTTTCTATCCCTTTTCAGGGCTCTCTCTACTAATCCAGATTTTATGGCTGGTAACTTTGGGTCATCATCAGTGTCTTCCCTTGTCACTATGTAGACTCTCCTGGGTTGGTCTTCCCCACCAAAGGGGACTTCAGTGACCACCAGGAGGAAGGACCCTCTACACCTCTCGCCCTGAGCCCTATCACTGTCCTGGTCTGCACGCCCCCCGACCCGACTACACATCCCCAGGCACCTCCCGCTCCACCTGCCCACGCCAGATCCTCCCTTGCAGTCACTTCCTCTGTGCGAGGGGGAATTACAGAGCTGGAGTCAACCTCCTCGTCCCTCACCCTCCTTGCCACACACAGTTGTCAGGGTTTTTTCTTTTTTTATTTTATTTTATTTTATTTTGCACACAAAACAATAAACATTTTCTAAAAGTACATACGAACAAAAAGATGCATATCAAACATATTAGGAATATGTACATAATACTTCTGGGAATAGAAATGGGGGTGGGAATTAAAGAAAATAAATGAGAGAGGGACTTTGTATGGATCAATGATAATAACTCAATCCTCTATTTGACAAAGAAGGAGAAGGAAGAGAAAGAAAAAGAAAGTGGGATAAAGGATCAGAAAGGGAGGAAAATAGAAAAAATTAGAGTATGATTCCAGGGTAGACCTGTTTTGTTGTCGCTTGGTTTGTTGGTTGGTTTGACAGTTGTATTTTTCATATGTTTCGCCATGTTGGCCAGGCTGGTCTCGAGCTCCTAGCCTCAAGTGATCAACCCGCCTCAGCCTCCCAGAGTACTGGGACTACAGGCGTGAGCCACCACATCGCTTCTGGCCTCTGTGGTAGACCTCCCAGACGGGGCGGCCGGGCAGAGGTGCTCCCCACATCCCAGACGGGGCAGCCAGGCAGAGGTGCTCCTCACTTCCCAGACGGGGCGGCCGGGCAGAGGTGCTCCTCACTTCCTAGACAGGGTGGCGGCCGGGCAGAGGCGCCTCACATCCCAGAAGGCGGCCGAGACGGAGGCTCCCTCACTTCCCAGGCAGGCTGACCCGGGCAGGCTCCTCACATCCCAGACGATGGGCGGCCAGGCAGAGACGTTCCTCACTTTCTAGACGGTTTTTTCTTTTTGAAATTTCTTTGGTCTGCCCCAGGCCTTTGTCCCAGTTCCCACCAACTTAGGTCCTGGCACCCTCATCTCTCACTGTCCTTCTATCTCACCCTCAAAGCTCCCCTCTGCCAGAGGGATCTGAGCATATCATCACGGGCTTAAAACCTTCCAGCCCCCGCCTTTCTCCCTCATCCTGTGAATAAACTCCAAATCCCTTCCTGGGTCACACTGGCCTCTCCATGCCCTGGCCACAGCTTACCTCGCTGGGCCTATCTTGCCCTCACCCATGCTCCCTCCAGCTTTATGCTGGGGTTACAGGAGTGGCCACTGTGCCTGGCCAACCAGGCTAATTTTGAAATTTTTGTAGAAACAGGGTCTCGCTATGCAGCCCAGGCTGGTCTCAACTTCCTGGACTCAAGTGATCCACCCACCTCAGTCTCCCAAAGTGCTGTTATTATAGGCATAAGCCACCCAGCCATGTGTTTTATAACAGGTGTTTTAGATACATAACACCCAGCCAGGTATTATTATTACTCGTCTTAAAGAGTGATCTGCTAGGTTTGGTGATGGCCTATAAAGGCAGGAATTCACTGATTCAGCATTTTGGACATTTACAATGTGCCAGGCATGGCTCCAGGCACTGAAATACACCAGGGGACAAAATGAAGTCCCCACCCTCATGCACCAGAGAGTGCAAACAGGGGAGTGTCCAGAAACAAACAAGGGGCCTAGGGCAGTGGCGCATGCCTGTTAATTCCAGCACTTTGGGAGGCCCAGGCAGGAGGATCTCTGGAGGCCAAGGAGTTCAACACCAGCCTGGGCAACATAATAAGACCCCATTTCTACAAAATATAAAAAATGAGCTGGGCATGGTGGGGTGCACCTGTAGTCCCAGCTACTCGAGAGGCTGAGGTGGGAGGATTGCTTGGGCCTAGGAGTTGGAGGCTGCAGTGAGCCATGATCACACCACTGTACTCCAGCCTGGGCAACAGAGTGAGACGCTGTCTCCAAAAAGAAGAAAAAGAAAGGTGGGGGGTGGGGGAGGGAGAGGGAGAGGGAGAGAGAGAAGAAGGGAGAAGGAAACAGAGAGGGGGGCGGGAGAGAGAGAAAGAAAAAAAGAACAAGAAACAAACCAGAATTAACGAACCAGAACTGCAAATAAAAAAACAGGAAGGGGTGAGCACGTGACATCAGGGAGCTTCCCGTCCTGTGCGTGTGGCTTCAATCCCCGGCACCTGGGTTGAGCTGCCGCCCAAACGCTAAGGAATGAATGCGCCAGGGCAGGGCTGCAGAGAAATCGAGGATAGCTGGATCATTTTGGTGTCAGGTGATGGCGCCACAGAGCACAGGATCCGGTCCCCGCGGGCCCCGCCGCCCCGCCTGCACCCTCGCTCCCCACCTTCATGCAGCTGGAGACGGGCGTGACCGGGTGGTGCTGGTGGGAGCCCAGCAGACCGCAGAGGCCACAGATGAGCTCCTGGTCCTTCTCGCAGAAGAGGCTGAGCGGGTTCCGGTGGTGCACGCAGACCTTGGGCTCTGGGTCCCCAGGGAGCCTCAGGGCTTCGATCACCCGGGCCAGGGAGACGTTGGGCGGGGAGCTGCTGCCGTCCACTGCCTGCCGGCACACGGGGCAGCGCAGCTCGGCGTCCAGGTGGCAGGACAGGGAGACCAGGCAGCCCTTGCAGTAGGAGTGGCCGCACTGTAGCATCAGGGGCTCCTTGAAGACCTCCAGGCAGATGGGACACTGAAGCCGGCCCTCCAGCTCCGGCAGGCTCACCTGCCAAGCCATCCATACTCACTGCCCGGGCTGAAACACAGGCATCCGACCTCAGTCCTGTCCCCTCCCCTCCCTCTGTCCAGCACTCACCCACCACCCTCAACCCTAAGGAGCACCAGAATTTCAGAGGAAACACTTTGAGTCCTGGATCCCAGTCCTAACCCACATGACCTTGGGCCCCAGTTTCCCCAGCTGTAAAACAAAAGACTGCAGTGAAAAAACTGGTCCCTTGAAGATACGTGTGTGTGCGTGTGTGTGTGTGTGTGTGTGTGTCTACATTTTTTTTTTTTTTTTTTGAGACGGAGTTCAGCCTGCTGCCCAGGCTGGAGTGCAGTGACGGCTGAGTCTGGCTCACTGCAAGCTCCGCCTGCCAGGTTCACGCCATTCTCCTGCCTCAGCCTCCCGAGTAGCTGGGACTACAGGCGCCCGCCACCACGCCCGGCTGATTTTTTGTATTTTCAGTAGAGACGGGGTTTCACCATGTTAGCCAGGATGATCTCGATCTCCTGACCTCGTGATCCGCCCGCCTCAGCCTCCCAAAGTGCTGGGATTACAGGCGTGAGCCACCGCGCCCGGCCGTGTGTCTACATTTTTTACTCAAATTTGGAGACAAGCATGAAAGAGACCATCTGCAGGGTCATTTGCAGTGACACTAATAATGCAAGGTCCAGCCCTGGCAGGCATCCGGACCTAGAACTGGACAGCAAAACCCAGGCAAGCTCCCCACCTTCTAGATCAGTTCCTAGACTTTCGGGAAACTGTTGAAAGCAAAAGTATAATAGAGATTCTAGAGGCCCACCTTCAGAGGATCTGCTTCAGGGGATCCCCAGTGAGACCCAGAACTCTACATTTATAGGTGACACTCCCAGGTAATTCTAGACAGCCTGGAACCCACAAGGCCTCTACCCTGATCTCCCACCTGCTCCCCCACGAAAGCTTGTCAATGAGACAGGAGAAGCACCAGCAGCCCCCGGGGAGAGCCTGACATTGGAATACCTGGCTTCTCACAATCCGCTGGGCCTCCCACTACGGCCTCAAGCCAGCATCACTGGCTTTTCTTCTTCCCAGCAGGGAACCGCAGGCACAGAGTCAGAAGTGGGAAGTGCAGCTGGACGCCTGCACCACTGCCTGGTCTCTGCCCCTTCTCTCCTCCCCTTTCCCAGCAACGCCCCTGTGTCCCCAAGGTCACCAGAATCAGGTGGAAACTGGGTTACAGCACGGGACTGGGGAGGCAGCCTTTGTTGAGCCTGCTCTGATAACATTCAGGTGCTGGCCTTGGCCACTGTGGAGGAGGGGCAGAACCACAGGGACTGGGTACACCTTCCACACCTCATGACCTCAACAGGAGCAGATAGGTGCTGGGAAACAGTTCTTTCTGAATCTCAAACTCGTGCTCTTACTCTCCTTTTTTTGGGTGGGGGTGCTGGGGGCTGGGGAAAGACAGCTTCTTGCTCTGTTGCCCAGGCTGGAGTGCAGTGGTGTGGTCACAGCTCACTGCAGTCTCAACCTCCTGGGCTCAAGCCATCCTCCTACCTCAGCTGCCTGAGTAGCTGGGACTACAGGCGCATGCCACCATGCCAAGCTAATATTTAAAAAATTTTTTGTAGATACCGGGTCTTGCTTTGTTGCCCAGGCTGGTCTTCAACTTCTGGGCTCAAGCAATCCTCCCAACTTGGCCTCCCAAAGTGCTGGGCTTACAGGCATGAGCCTTACTGCACCTTCCTTCTCTCTCTCTTTTTTTCTAATACAAACTGGCAGATGATGGTTCGATCTCTCTAATTAATTTTTTTATTTTATGGTTTTATTTATTTTAGTAGAGACAGGGGTCTCGCTTTGTTGCCTGGGCTGGTTTTGAACTTCTGGCCTCAAGCAATCCTCCCGCCTCAGCCTCCCAAAGTGCTGGGATTACAGGTGTGAGCCACCGAGCCTGGCCTCTTCTTGTGTTTGTTTTTTAAGAGATTTGAAGGTATCTTTATTTACTTATTTAGATTTTTTAAATCGAGGTATAATATATACAAGTGTGCAAATCTTAACCACACAGCTTGATAAACACTTGATGTATATACACCCACTCTCAACAGCAAGATGTAGAGTGTTTCCAGAAAGCTCCCTCCTGCCTCCTCCCAGTCATAACTCCTAACAAGGATAGCCACTGTCCTTATTACTATATTGTCATGTGGCCTGTTTTTGAATGTCACATAAACAGCATCATATAGAATGTACCCTTTTGTGTCTGGTTTCTTTCACTCAATAATATTGAATTGTGAGTTTTTTTTTTTTAATGTGAAGTCTCTCAACGTTTAGAAATTCAATGACCTCTGTTACACAGGTGTTGTTTGTTTGTTTGTTTTTTGAGACAGACAGAGTTTTGCTCTTGTTGCCCAGGCTGGAGTGCAGTGGCACAATCCAGCTCACTGCAGTCTCTACCTCCTGGGTTCAAGCAATTCTCCCACCTCAGCCTCCCACATAGCTGGGACTACAGGCATGCGCTACCACACCCAGTTAATGTGTGTGTGTGTGTGTGTGTATTTTTTGGTAGACATGGGGTTTCACCATGTTGGCCAGGCTGGCCTCAAACTCGTGACCTCAAGTGATCCACCCACCACAGGCTCCCAAAGTGCTGGGATTACAAGTGCGAGCCACCGCACCCGGCCAGAAAATATTATTAAAAATAAAAAATGAAGGCCAGGCACGGTGGCTCACACCTGTAATCCCAGCACTTTGGGAGGCTGAGACAGGAGGATTCGTTGAGCCCAGGAGTTCGAGACCAGCCTGGCCAACATGGTGAAACCCCATCTCTACTAAAATACAAAAAAAAAAAAATATATATATATAAATTAGCTGGGTGTGGTGGTGGACACCTGTAATCCCAGCACTTTGGGAGGCTGAGACAGGAGAATGACAGGAACCCAGGAGGCGGAGCTTGCAGTGAGCCGAGACTGCGCCACTGCACTCCAGCCTGGGTGACAGAGCAAGACTCCATCTTGGGGAAAAAAAAAAAAAAAATATATATATATATATATATATATATATATATATAAATTAGCTGGGTGTGGTGGTGGACACCTGTAATCCCAGGTACTCAGGAGGCTGAGGCAGGGGAATTATTTGAACCTAGGAGGCGGAGGTTGTGGTGAGCCAAGATCGCACCACTGCACTCCAGCCTGGGTGACAGAGCAAAACTCATCTTGGGGGGAAAAAATGGAATTAATAAAAATATAAATGTACTGCAGAGGGACATTGGTGTAGGGGGGCTTGAGTCAAATCTCCGTTGTCCCCTGTCCTGCCCCTCTTCCCGCTCCCTCCTGCTGAGCTTACCCCACCGCTCAGGTCAAGGTAGAATGGCCCCTCTAGGTAAGAGAACCATTCAGACCCAGACAGTTGCCTCCCAAAAAGGGAAAGAGCTTGGGGGTGCTGGAGGTTTGGTAGCTGCTTTTGGAGAAATCCCAAAGACAGGAGCAGCACCAGGAGGCCAGTCTCTGGAAAACAAGTACAGTGGAAAAGGCAGATTCTGGAAAAGGGGCCATATGGCATCCCAGAAAGAGCCCCGAACTTACTCCTGCCAGGTGACAGCCCCAGCGTCACTGCAGTGGCATCCATGAGGCCTGTCCCAAGGGAGCTTCTGTCACTCTGTGCTGGGCGCGCTGTGGGTGTTCGAGGAGTGCCAGTGGAGTGTGAAGTCGCTGACGCTCACCTTCCTGTGGGCCCTCACATTGAGGTAGGCGATGAGATGGAGAAGTCTCAGAGGTGGCTGGAGTCGTGGTCTGTTCCTGAACAGGCTCGCCAAGCTTCGGTTGGTTGGGTTTTTTCGAAACGCCTCCTACACAGGTCGAGAGACCGCCACACACACAGAGTGGACCTCAGTACCTTCCACACAAGGTAAAGTCACTTATCAGCTGGGCATGGTGGTTCACGCCTATAATCCCAGAGCTTTGGGAGGCCAAGGCGGGAGGATCACTTGAGCCCAGGAGTTTGAGACCAGCCTGGGCAACATGGTGAAACCCCATCTCTACTAAAATACAAAAAAAAAATTAGCTGGGTGTGGTGGTGGACACCTGTAATCCCAGCACTTTGGGAGGCTGAGACAGGAGGATCACTTGAGCTAGGGTGGTTAAGGCTGCCGTGAGCTATGATCGTGCCAGTGCACTCCAGCCTGGGCGACAGACCCTGGCTCAAAAAAAAAAAAAAAAGGTCATTTATCTCCACCTGCTGCCCAGCCCCTGAGCCAGACACTGTCCTGCTGCCCCTCCTCCCCGCAGCCCCATCCGACTGGTCTCTGAGGCCTTGGGCTTTGTGGCTTTAGGTACCCACTCCTCCTCTCCATCTCTCTGCCCTGCCCGGATGGGATGCTAACACTTCTCACCTAGATTGATTACTGCCAAACTGTCCCCACGGCCTCCCCTCTCCACCTGCCAGCCTGCCCAGCTGGAAGTCCTTCAGTCGCCTCAGTAGCCTTTGAGACCAAGTTCAAACTCTCTATTTAGCACAGAAGCCCACCCCGCTACCCCCCACAACAGCTGGTCTCTGCCTTCCAGCCGCACTGAACCACTGCGGGTCCTGAATGTCCACAGCAGCCACCCCCACCCCGTGCCTTCCCGCCAGCGACTCAATCCTCCTGGACTACATCTCCGCCTCTTTCCAAAACAGCAGAGGCCCCATGGCTCACAAGCCTCAGGGTGCAGGACCCAGGAGTCCAGGCACCATTGCCCCAGCAGCCATGGAAAAGGGGCCCCTCAGCACAGGAGTGAACTCTTTCCCAATCCAAACAAAACTACAGGAACTTTCCTCTTTGCTTGGTATTAAAATATTCCTTTCTCATGTTTTCAAAGAAATATTTTCATTTCCTTATACAAAAACCATGCATAGAAGGTAGTTAAAAATGCATGCATAGGCCCGGCACGGTGGCTCACACCTGTAATCTCAGCACTCTGGGAGGCCAAGGCAGGCAGATCACCTGAGGTCAGGAGTTTGAGACAAGCCTGACCAATATGATGAAACCCCATCTCTACTAAAAATACAAAAATTAGCTGGCATGGTGGCATGGGCCTGTAATCCCAGCTAGTCGGGAGGCTGAGACAGGAGAATCGCTTGAACCCAGGAGGTGGAGGTTACAGTGAGCCGAGATTGCGCCATTGCACTCCAGCCTGGGCAACAAGAGCGAAACTCTGACTCAAAAACACACACACACCCACACCCACACATCCACACACACACCCACACACACACACACACACACACACACACACACAAACCTGGACAGAAAAAAACAGCTGAAGCTCCACCTCCTCCTCTGGGCAGCCTTCCCTGATCACCATCCAGGTAGATGGTGGCCCCTGGAGTGTGCTGGGTCACACTCCTGCCACGGGACCCCAGGCAGGCCCGCAGGCTGCAGTTCTAGGACAGTCACCAACCCAGGGAAGTGCTGGGGGGCACATGGAGTGAACAAAGTCATGCTCTGTGGCTTTTCGCCACCTGGGGCAATGGGGCTCCCTTCTTTCATGCTGTTTGTGACCCTCAGATTCGATGACATCCTCAGGTGCACCTGCACATTGCCAGACACACAGTGGGGGTGTCGGGAGAGCCCCAGGGCCTCCGAAAGCAACCTGTTGGCTAGAAATGCAGGGAGGTTTTGAAACATAGTTGTGAATAATTGTCAGAAAAACCACAGTTGAGGCCAGGCACGATGGTTCACGCCTGTAATCCCAGCACTTTGGGAGGCCAAGGCAGGTGGATCACTTGAGGTCAGGAGTTCAAGACCAGCCTAGCCAACATAGTGAAATCCCGTCTCTACTAAAAATACAAAAATTAGCCAGGCTTGGTGGTGTGCACCTGTATTCCCAGCTACTCGGGAGGCTGAGGCAGGAGAATCACTTGAACCCGGGAGGCGGAGGTTGCAGTGAGCGGAGATCACACCATTGCATTCCAGCTTGGGTGACAGAACCAGACCCTGTCTAAAAAAAAAAAAGAAAAATCACAGTTGACTGGAAGAATTGAAACCCTAAGCCATGTCACCTACCTCTTCTATGTCCCCTAACCAATTTGGGTCCCCAACCCAGGTTGGTTTTTTTTCTTTCCAGGCTTGGGCCCCTCTCGGGCGAACCCATTCCAGAACGCCCTGCCTTCATAAATAAAGAGAACTCTCCCGGGGCTCCGCCAGCTACTCGGGAGGCTGAGGCAGGAGAATCACCTGAACCTGGGAGGCAGAGGCTGCAGTGGCGGAGATCACACCATTGCACTCCAGCCTGGGTGACAGAACCAGACCCTGTCTAAAAAAAAAAAAAGGTCATTTATCTCCACCTGCTGCCCAGC